>PVJC01034695.1:0-16997 GCA_004026665.1 Murina feae
GGGGAGTGGTTAGGGGCAATCGGCATTTGAGAGGTCAGGAGCCAGCAGTCCTGGATTATGAAAGGGACGTCGACTGCCCGTTTAGGCCCGATCCCAATGGTGGGATCGGGCCTAAATGGGCAGTTGGACATCCCTCAAAGGGTCCCTGATTGGAAAGGGTGCAGGTTGGTCTATGGGACACCACCACCACCCACCACCCACACTCCGTGCACGAATTTCGTGCACCGGGCCTCTAGTTTTACATAATAACAAAAAATGAACCTATATGAACCAAGACTTAATTAAGAAATGAAACTCTAAAATCATATTAACAAATTTAGACTTCTATCTCGTGACTGATAGCAAACTAGATTTAAAATTAGTATATGCATTCTTTGTCTGATATTAACTGCCTTGCCCTCATTTATTTGGAGTATACAATTCTAAACATCTTTTGAATACATTTCTTTTCAAGCAAATATGGTATATTCATCAATGGAGACCATATGATGGGTTAAAAATGAAACAAATTTAAAAGAATTATAATTGTGCATATTATGGTATCTGATAGTAGCAAAATTAACTATGTTTGCAATTATTAAACTTATTGAGGAAACATTTAAGTATGTGAAATTGAAGAACATATTTCAAAATAATGTCATCAAAAAGACATCTCAAAGAAAATTAGAAAAATATTTGAAGTCAATAAAAAAATACAAAATGCCATAATAGTTCAAACTGAGGCTCTAGATGGCTTATATATGAAAAAATAATTGTTGAGCAATAAATGTTTTCTGCTGGACCTTAGCATGAGACATAACAATCTGTAATTCTTATGTCTACACCCACATGCTCATTTATATGCTTTGTCCCCAAAACACTGGAATGTGAAATTATGACCTAGCATCTTTTAGATCTCTGATCAACCAACTCAACCATATTCTCTGTCCTTTGAGAATGTTTTTGGCTGCTCCTCTCTCCATATAAAACAAATATTGGGAGGATTTCCCTTCATTAATGTGTATTGGAAGGATTTCCCTTCACTATTCTCCTTCAACTATGCAATGTCAGCATACTTTGCCGGCTCATTTGTGTAGCAGGCCTTTGCTTATGTTTTGTCTTTTCTGACAGTTCATTCAGTATGAATACATCTATCTAAATAATAGAAGAATATGCATATTAGCCACACTCGCCAAGGCCGAGGCACCGGTTTAAAATAAACTATTTGATCATGGCTGTCACTTGACCATAGAAAGATCTAACAGGTTTTTGTTTTATTTCTCTCTTCTGTTTTCAGTTACTTCCTAGAAATATGACTAGTATAGTCCCGGTGTGCCCTGCTTTATGAAAGTTCACATTATGCCACTCCACCTTTAATGAAGACTTACATTAGTACTTGTATTCACTAACTGAAAGAAATCCAAAGATATTTTTTTTTTTTTTGCTTTTACAAAAAAAGTCAAAAAAGCAAAAATAGCATTGAGCATTTGTTTTGCAGCAAGCTGTTTTAGGGACAGCATGCACCCAGAGCAAAGAGAATGGCACCTCCAAGCTCCTTCCTTGGGAATTACACTCAGCATTTCAGAAGCAAGCTGACATAGCTTTGAGCTGTGTCTGTGAGCATCTGTCCTTTTTCTAGATTTATTTGTGCATTCATTAACAGGATATGTGCTAAGGTAATTGTTTCTTTTCTTCATGTTATTTCAGCTCATGAAAGATTTCATAGGAATGTCCTACTTTTGAGTAGCAGGAAACTCTGAGTTATATTACTAATCCTATATAATAAAAGCGCAATATGCAAATCAACCAAATGGCAGAACAACTGGTTGCTATGACGTGCACTGATCACCAGGGGGCAGAAGCTCAATGCAGGAGCTCCCCCCTGGGGGTCAGTGTGCTTCCACAAGGAGAGCATCACTTAGCCAGAATCCAGGCTCACAGCTGGTAAGTGCAGCAGCAGTGGTGTGAGCCTCTACCTCCTCCACTGCAGACAGGCATTAAGGAGCAAGGGGTTCCAGACTGCAAGAGCCCCAGACTGTGAGAGGGATGTCTGACTGCTTAGGCCTGATCTCCCAAAATTTTTTTTAATTAAAAAAAAAATTTTCCTACTCAATATCGTGTATTACTATAATAATTTGTCAGAACTGCTAATCATTTCAATATCAATAAATATTATTAACTGGTCAAGTATTATGTCTTAAGTTTTTACCAAATGTATTATTTACTGTTCTAGTACCTACTCTATGGAATACAACATTACAGTTAGTATTATGTCTCTGTGGGCTCCTTAATTCACATTTTCTTTGTTTTTAATGAGCTTTATTATTTCCAAAAGGATGTCTGACTGCTTAGGCCCAATCTCCCAAGAAGTTGGAGACTGTGAGAGGGCACAGGCTGGACTGAGAGACTTCCCTCCAGTGTACAAATCCTGTGTACTGGGCCTCTAGTAGTTTCATAATAACAACATGTGGTCATTGCAGAGCACTTAGAAAATATTATAAAAGAATAAAAAATAACTATACTTTGATCCTCTAGAGATAAATAGGTTAACAATTTATATTTTTAAGTTTATTCCCTCCAGTTATTTTTTTGTTTTAAAAATATTGTTTCATTGACTTAAGAGAGGAAGGAAAAGAAAGAAAGAGAAGCATCAACTGGCTGCCTCCTACATGTCCCCTACTGGGGATCAAAGCCCACAACCTGGTCATGCGTCCTCACTGGGAATCTAACTGGTGACCATTTGGTGCATGGGATGCTTAACCAACTGAGCCACACTGGCCATGACCTTCCAGTTATTTTTCAACTGCTATGTTTCATATGCATGTGGTGGTGTGTGTGTGTGCATTTATGTGTGTTTTTGACCTCTACCACTAGAAATTTGTATACAAATACAAATAAACTAATTTTTTAAAAAAAATTTCCTACTCAATATCATGTATTACTATAATAATTTGTCAGAATTACTAAACATTTCAATATCAATAAATATTATTAAGTGGTCAAGTATTATATCATAAGTTTTTATCAAATGTATTATTTACTGTTCTAGTACCTACTCTATGGAATACAATATTACAGTTAGTATTATGTCTCTGTGGGCTCCTTAATTCATATTTTCTTTGTTTTTAATGAGCTTTATTATTTCCAAAAGGATTGGTCTAAAATTTTGTAATGTGTTCCTAAGTTTTCATTTGTCTGATGACAAGCAGAGGTATCTTTTAAAATAACTTCTGTTTTATGTTTTATTATTGTCATTATAAATAATTTATATGGTTGTGTTATTTTCCTGAATTCTGTCATGATATTGTCTGTCCATGGACTTTATTTCCTTTTCTCTATATTTTTCTTCTGTGAATATATATATATATATATATATATATATATATATATATATATATATGTGTGTGTGTGTGTGTGTGTATATTGAGTGGCCAGATTATGATGACCACCTGAAGTTTGTAGACAAATTAGCCATACCTTGCATCGTATGGGATACGGAAGCTAAAGGCCTGTTCAAACATCTTTGCCATCTACAATTACCAAGATAATGTCTCCAATTTGCACAGGAACACAAGGATTGGACAGTGGAGCATTGGAAAAAAGTCACGTGGTCGGATGAATCACGTTTCCAATTGCATCATGCAGAAGGCAAAGTGAGAATTTGTCAGAAACAGCATGAAAGCATGAACCCTACATACATGAGTACAACCCTTCAAGCTGGTGGGGGCAGTGTTATGGTTTGAAACATGTTTTCTTGGCATGATTTGGGCCCTTTAATTCATGTGGAACAATGTCTGAATAGAACAACATAGCTAAGTATCACTGCTGATCAAGTTCATCCTATCATGTTGATGGTGTATCCCATTGCCTTCTTCCAACAAGACAATGTGCCATGCTATGGTGCTCATATTGTGCAGGACTGATTTCAAGAACAAGAGGGAGACTTTACCTTGCTTAGGTGGCCCCCACAATCACCAGATCTCAATCCAATTGAGCATTTGTAGGACGAAGTTAAAAGAGCCATCAGGCAGCTGGTTCCAGAACCATCAAATTTCATAGAACTACACAGTGCTATTCATCAGGCATGGTCTCAGATTCCTCTCATCACCTTTGAACGTCTGGTGGAGTCAATGCCAAGAAGAATTGCCACAGTATTGAAGGCAAAAGGTGGCCCAAGGAAGTACTGATGGGGTGGTCATAATCTGGCCATTCAGTGTGTAGGCCCGGTGCACAAAAATTTGTGCATTCCGCAGGGTGGGGGGTCCCTCTGCCCAGCCTGTGCCCTCTCGCAGTCTGGGACCCCTTGATGGATGTCCACCTGCTGGTGTGCCTGATTAGCCTGGGTGTGGGGTTGATGGCCGTTTCAGGCTGCCCACAGCCCCTTCAGGGTTTGAGTCCCTACTGGAGTGCTTGGCTGGAAGCAGGTATCTGGGATTTATTTAACTTCTATAATTGAAACTTTGTTGCCTTGGTCCCCCTGCTCGAAGCCTGGGTTGCCCCTGGCAACCCAAGGTCCGAGCCTGGCAGGTATCTGGGGTTTGTTTATCTTCTATAATTGAAACTTTATAGCCTTGAGTAGAGCTCAGGGCCCACAGGGCCCTGGCTTCCTCCATTGCCAGGGGCAACTCCAGCCCCATGGCTGGCCCCATCTTAGTTGAGTTAATTTGCATATTTATGCCTGATTGGTTGGTGGGTGTGGCTTGTGGGCACGTGGATGTAATGAAGTGAGGGTTAATTTGCTTACTACTCTTTTATTAGATTAGATATATATGAAATCTAATAAAAGATTAATATGAAAATTAGGCATCACTCTGCTACAACTAAGCCACTCCCACCAGCCAAGCCATGCCCACAAGCCAATCAGAGTGACTATATGCAAATTAACCCAGCCAAGATGGCGGCTAGAAGCCATGGAGCTAGAGCAAACAGGAGACTTCCTTGCCCTGGCTATGGAGAAAGCTAAACTTCCCAACTGCCTAGGCTGGCTGTGGCCTCTGCTCAAGGCAACAAAAGTTTCAATTATAGAAGATAATAAATCCCAGAGACCTGCTTCCAACCAACCTTGCTGGAGGCTGTGCCCAGCCTGCAAAGAGCCATCAGCTCCTCAGCCAGGTTGGAACCCCATCATGGGGTGGGGGTTCCTGCTGGGGGACTTAGCCAGCCTGCAAATAGCCATAAGCCCCTCAGCCAGGCTGTCCAGGCACCCCAGCAGGAACCCCCACCCTGAAGGGGCTGTGGCCAGCCTAAAAATGGCCCTCAGACCCTCGTCCATGCTGGCCAGGTACCCCAGCGGGACCTCCACCCTGATCTGGGACACACTTCAGGACAAACCAGCTGGCCCTCACCCATACACCAGGCCTCTATCCTATATAATAAAAGGGTAATATGCAAATTGACCCTAACAGCAGAACAACTGGGAATGACACACACTGACCACCAGGGGGCAGACACTCAATGCAGGAGCTGCCTCTGGTGGTTAGTGCACTCCCACAGGGGGAGCTCTGCTCAGCTACAAGCCAGCCTGACAGCTGCCAGTACAGCGGTGATGGTAGGAGCCTCTCCCACCTCCTCAGCAGCACTAAGGATGTCCGACTGCAGCTTAGGTCTGCTTCCTGCTGGCAAGTGGGCATCCCCCGAGGGCTCCCGGGCTGCCAGAGGGATGTCTGACTGCCAGCTTAGGCCTGATTCCCCGGGGAGTGGCATAAGCCAGCAGGTGGACATCCCCTGAGGGGTCCCAGACTGCAATAAGGTACAGGCTGGGCTGAGGGATTTCCCCAAATGAACAAATTTTTGTGCACCGGGCCTCTCTAGTGTGTGTGTGTGTGTGTGTGTGTGTGTGTATGGTCTATGTTCAAAAGCCATTAAATTGTGTTGTTTACCCATATCTTCAGAAAAAAATATCACTTCTACTATTGTGGTAAACAACCTGCTTCCCTATTTATAATGGTCTGGCCCTCTAGCAACTTCAGTGCGAAATTATAGCTAATTTGCCTACAAACATCAGGTGGTCATAATAATCTGGCCTCTCGGTGTATAATATATATATATGTTAGAGGCCCAGTGCACAAAATTTTTGCACTTGAGGGGGTTTCCTCAGACCAGCCTATGCCCTCTCACATTCTGTGAGCCCTTGGGTGATGTTCAACTGATGGCTTAGGCCGGCTCCTGGGGAGGATGGCTTACGCCATCAGTCGGACATCCTTAACGCTGCCTCACCCACCACTGCCATAGCATTTTCCAGCTGTGAGCAGCTTCTGGCTAAGCGGAGCTCCTTCTGTGAGAGCACCCTGACCACCAGGGCAGCTCCTGTGTTGAGTGTCTGCCTCCTGGTAGTCAGTGCATGTCATAGTGATTAGTTCCGCCATAGGACCGAATCCAGCTCTCCAACATATCCTGAGGGGTCCCAGATTGTGAGAGGGCACAGGCCAGGCTGAGGGACCTCACCAGTGCATGATCAGGATGATGGAGGAACATGGGAGGTTTGCCAGCTGGGGAGGGACCATTGGAGGTCTCCAGGGCCTGTCTAGCCCATCTCACTCAGTCCTGATCAGCCAGACCCCAGCAGCAAACTAACCTACGGGTTAGAGTGTCTGACCCTTGGTGGTCAGTGTACGTCATAGTTAGCAGTTGAGTGGCCTTGGCTTATCATTAGCATATTATATTTTGATTGGTTGAATGACCAGACACTTAACATATTCGGTTTTTATTATGTAGGATATATACTGATATATATCTCCTTTACTCATTTTTAAGTTAATTTTTAAAAATAATTTTATATTTATATAACTGTTACAGAGATAATACAGATTTTTGGTACACTCTTACTCCCTTCCCCATGCCACTGACATCTTACATGCCATTGAGAATAAAAAATAAGGAACAAACTGTTAATTAAATTCTAGACTTTACTCAGATTTCAACCAGATTTTCCAGTAATGTCCTCTTTTGCTCCACATATCCAATCTAGCAAAACACACTTCATTTAGTCATTACATGTCCTCTGGTCTATGACAGTTCCTTAGTATTTTCTACTGTCTTTCTTCACTTAATGTTATTTCCCAAGGTCTTTGGATCAGATGAATCACTATGTAGGCTGTTTATACATGGAGTTTACTTGAATGTCTCTATGAGGAGGTGTGACATTGTGAGACCATTTTCTGATGTTTAATTGACTTCAAATTATGTGTTTATGCCTGTTTAGTTTTACCAGTTTCAACTAAGTGAATTATACCTAGAACAATTTTGTTTTTCTTTTCATCACTGCTTCTATAAGTGCCATGGTGAATCTCTCTGTCCAATCTCCTAAAGGTACCTTGAACAGATTCTGTCCCTTGCAAGTCATTCTGTTTTTCAAACTTACTCCAGCCTAATGTTCAAGTGCCATTTTCATTCAAATGTCAGCTCCTTCTTTCATTCCTCTGTGAAGACTTCAGCTGGGATCTTATATGCTGGAGTTAGGAGCCATAATGGTATTGTCTTGTTTGAAGTTATTTCCTTTTCACTCCCTCTCCAAAACTTAATTGCCTGAGTATAAAGAGCAAAATAATGTGACTCTTTATCCACTTTGTAATTTAATGATTTTGTGTGTGTGTGTAGTTTGCTCTGGCCAAGAGTGACAGGTCATCAATACATTTGGAGTGGCTGGTGCTCCAATGCTGATTCTCTCATAAAAAGACCATTTGTTCTTTAGGCAGTTCATTGGTGTCACTGTGCTTAGTTTTTCTGCGCACTCTGCATGTCCTTTTATAGTCTTATTCACCTCCTTACTCTCATACTCTAACCTAAATTCACTTACTATTCTGATCTCTTCAGACACTAAGCAGATCCTTTGAGTGAATATGAGTAGGGTTGCTCAAATCCTGCAAATATTGACATAAAACATGGCAATAAATATATGTATATTTGGTCTTTATTGCAGAAAGCATTACAACCATTCCCTTTATTCCCCCATTAAGCCCCTCCACCCTGCTTCCACCTCCACCCCAGGCCTTAAATGCACTATTATCTGTGCCCATGGGTTATGCATAAATGCATACAAGTTATCTGGTTAATCTCTTCCTGCTCCCCCTCCCCCTTCCCTCTGAGATTTGTCAGTCTGTTCCATGCTTCCATGCCTCTGCATCTATTTTGTTCATCAGTTTATTTTGTTCATTAGTTTCCACACATGCGTGAGATCATATGATACTTGTCTTTCCCCGACTGGCTTATTTTGCTTACCATAATATTTTTGTAGGTGATGGTGGTAGTTGTTATGTATACTTCCAATGCAGGCTCTGAGATAAATCATCAAACCATTGTCTAAGCAGATGTCCACCTGGGGAATAAGGTGGTATTACCCTTATCACCCTTGTAGGCCTTTTTTCTCCTATTACTGCTCACTTATTCTTCTCTTTCTGACGTTACATGTTCATCCCCATAAAGCTTTAAAAAAAAAGACAGGAAGAAAAAGAAGCCCTGGAATAAGTGTAAAAATTTTTAAATTTGGACTGAATGTCATTCTGAAAAATATTAGTTTATTAATACTCAAAGGTCGAGATCCTGAAAATGAAGCAAGCATGTACTTACTAGTAGAAGTCTTAGTCACAGATTTAAATCTAGCACATATTCATATCTGATCCTCTAGTACATGATTGGGGAAATTCAAGGTCACACAATATGTTTAATACAACTAGAGGAAACTTGTGATGTCTGGTGAGACAATTCATATTGAATCTGTAGGGTGCCCTTAAAATTTACATGGTACAAAACTGAAAAACTGACAGAGATCAGTATCATAAGAATTATGTTCTGATCTAAGCATCATGGATAGAGTCACCCATTATTTAATGACAGGATACGTTCTTTGAAATGAATTGTTAGGTGATTTTGTCAATGTGGGATCATCCTAGGGAGCACCTACACAAACTGAGATGGCACAGCCTACTACACACCTAGCCACAAACCTGAGATGGCACAGCCTACTACACACCTAGCCACAAACCTGAGATGGCACAGCCTACTACACACCTAGCCACAAACCTGAGATGCCACAGCCTACTACACACCTAGCCACAAACCTGAGATGCCACAGCCTACTGCACACCTAGCCACAAACCTGAGATGGCACAGCCTACTGCACACCTAGCGACAAACCTATACAGTATGTGACTGCACTACATACTCTAAGCAATTCTGCAATGGTAAGTATTTGTGAACCTACACATCTCTAAACATAGAAAAGGTACATAAAAATATAGTATTAAAAATAAAAAGTCATATCCTTCTAGGTCATTTACCAGGAATAAAGCACGCGGGATTGGCAGTTGCTCTGAGTGAGTCAGAGAGTGAGTAAGGTGAATATAAAGATCTAGGACATGCTGTTCACCACGGTAGACTTTCTAAACACTGTCCCATGAGCTCTCCTCTTCCTTCCTTCTGACAGGGTCCAAAATAGAGCACCATCGCTGTCAGTCATAGCCCTCCATGAACAGGGAGGAGGGCTGCTGATTGGAAATATCAAGGAGACACTGGCTGGTAAAGCATGGTTACCATAATAGTGACTGTCAGGAGACAATACACGCTGGCCTGAGAATTAGTAGAAATAAAAATCAAGAAGAAGAGATAAAGGAACATAAGGGCTATTATGGCAATGTGATTCTGACTACTACATGTTGGAGCAGTGGTCAGATTGAGGAACTTTGTGGGATTATTTAAAAAGATAGTATGCAATATGAAGATGGTATAGAACTAAGGACTCAATATTCTAATGTTGGTAATTTGTTTTTTGTTCCATTGACCTTATATGGCACAAAGGGCTCTCTCTGACATTGAATTGATGGAAGAAACAAAACTGACCTGTGTTTTACATAATTACAAATATTTTTTTGTAATTTTGAAAATATTTTCAACATGTAGGAATAAACTGGCTCCATACTACTAAAGAAAGCTTTTAATAAAATAGCAGCAGTACTTCATATTTGTGTCCTATACAGAACCTTACATCCTCAAGAAAGAATTTATATATTGTTCTTTGAAGATCATCAAGCTAGATCTGTGAGGCTGTAGCACCCTCTGACTATGTAGCATGGTGGGGCAAACTCTTCTGTGCTGAAATAGGTTCGCAGCTAACTGATTGGGACATAATCTGCACACTCAAAATTGAGGTGTTGTAAGTGAATGGAGATTTTTTCTGATCTCCACAGATACTGCTCCCATCAGAGGAAAAAATAATTATTCTCTTTATATCCTTCAATTTCTTATAGGAAATTCAGCTCCATTAAAATCTTATGGGACCAATATCTAAATGAGATTCATTGTTAACCTAAACATCATTATATGGCACATAATTGTAATTAGCATTTCCTTCTTAGTAAGCCTAATTATATTTCCCCTCTTCAATTTTTCTCACCTGCCTGCTCCTAGACAAGTATTAAATTCAATTTCTTATCTGAAACAGTAATGAAGTAACAATAATTTTTAAGATCTTTGACATCAATATCATCACTTATTGAACACTTAAATTTAATGAAGCTCCCATTACACAAACGTATTATGTTACTATGTGTGCATATTATATATGCATAGTGTATGTGTATATATATACATATAGATACATATGTGTATATGTGTGTATATATATGTATATGTGTGTATATATATATATATATATATATATATATATATGCTCACTTGTTTTCTAATAGCCTCTCATTTATTTTTCTTCTTGCTATAAAAATTTGGCTTGTTTTGATATTAATATTGTAGGCAATTTTAATTTATTGGCATTATTACAACTCACACTTTAACATACACACTTTTAGACCTTTAGGCAGAAAGAAATAAACCATGTATAATGATCCTTGAGGTTCAAGATATTCATTACCTCCCTTGTACAGAATCACAGTGCAATATGACAAATGGGCCCTGTGAAAAGAAAACACATATTTGAAATAAACTTTTTAAATTTAATGAGTTGGCTCATGGCTCCAAATAAACCATTTCATGTGAAATAAGTTTACAATTACTTTAGTACTCAGTTTCTAATTTATTAGCAGTCAAGTAAGTGAGTAAAATAGCATGCTACGGAAAGTATTTGATTATTTTCATTTAATGATACTTTTATAATGGGACCCTGTGGAATCTCTCTTTGCCAATTGTTATATTGGTTCAAAATGAATACACTGAGAGACTGAAAGCATTTGGTTTCATTTGCCAGAAGTAGTGGTGAGCCCAACAGATAAAATGATGGAGATACCCGTTGACATATGTGATCTGAGGACAAGTTGGCTGAGACATCTGTTACGCTGTTTCAGCTGATCTGGTTGGCTAAGTGCCACTTCTGCTGTCACCACTCCATCTGCTTCCCTCATGAAATAAAGTATTTAATTTGATATGACCACCTCAGGTAGAAGAGAATCTATCTGTCTCCCCAGTTAGAATCTCCAAACAAGTTTCCTTTTTGACTTCAGAGAATCTTGACTATGACTTCTAGGACACTCCTTAAGTCAAATTTGAAATGAAATTATCAGAGACATCTATCCCCAAAATACATAATTGGTTTTCATTTCATTTTACCCTTCCTTATATAGTCAGGTGTCAAAGAAAAAACACATTTCAGGCCTGATGATGATGATGATGATGATGATGATGATGATGATACGATAATGATAAATACCTCAATTAACATTTTTATCTTTAATGTACCATTTTGTGCTTCCACTTTAGCATAATTACAGATATACCTATTAGCCTTTAAAGCAAATGCAATGAAACATGTTCTCTCTAGATTGAATATTAAATTTGACAAACATTGCTGCAATCAACCCGTTTTCTTAAGTCACACTATTGAAAATAATTTTAGAGACAAGACAGGCAGTTTTAGGGAAAAGAAGGGTCCATGGGAGAGGAATACCTAGGTGAAGGCTTGGAGCCACCAAAATGCTTATTTTACTTTTACAGAGGATAGAGGAATGTTATAAGCGGAAGGCATATATCCCTAGAGGATAGAGGAATGCTGCAAGGTAAGAGGGAGAAAAAGAGGAGGGCACTAGGTGGGCTTTGACCTTTGAAACTGATACTCTGCAGCAGATGACCAATGAGGCAAGCACAGGGGTCATGAATTAAGGAAGGGTCCAATTAGAAAGAGTCATGTGCAGACAAAGAGCTACCAGGATATATAAACCAGAAACAAAGAGACTCAGAATTGGATTTAGACTTTTTCTCCCCATTTGAGAGAGAGAGAGAGAGAGACAGAGAGAGAGAGAGAGAGAGAGAGAGAGAGAGAGAGAGAGAGAGATACCAGGGTTTTCCAATTTGAGGGTCCCCTTGAGGGAACCTTCCCCAGGGAGAGTTTGTATATACTTCCACATTTTTACTGAGGAAGCCTTTTAGTCTGCGAGTTTATTCTTCAAACATCATAGGACAAGAATCCATAGGGAAAATGCACTCCCCGAACTCCACACATCACTATCAGAGCAGCTAAATAAACCTGCATGGTGTTGTTCAAAGTGCACCACAAACCTAGAGTCCCCTACTTGTGCTAGGACCCTCTCTCATTCCTAAGACATCCTTATCTCTAGTGTTCCTGATGCTACGAACACAATCATATGAGCAGGAGTTTTCTTCAAGTCTTTTGGTACAAACTCTGACATAAGACAAAGAAATTACACATTTCAGGAATAATGAGCATAAGGTCTCTGCCTACTTTTAATTATTGGAAATTCTTCATCACTTGCAAACCAACTGCTTCTTCTTTTATATCCACATGCTAGTCCTATTTCCTCCTTCTGAATAAGAAAACTCGACCTTACTTTTCTCACAAAATTCTTAAATATTTTAATCCAGCCAAAATGTCAATATGTTATTTTTTTAAAGCTTTTGTCTGCAAAATCATAAAAGCATGTATCTCATCTTTCATAGTTCCTACTCTATGGAAACAAGATACAATTTGACTGTCAAGTACAGGATCTCATTTATCTAGAGATATAAAAATGTTTCCTCACTTCAAAACCCTCAAGGCCTATTTAAAAATCGCAACAAAGCAATCTCAAGGTCCTGCATCTAACTGGTTTCGTAAGATAATATAAAAACACATGAAGAAAAATAAATTATGTTTTATTTAATTACATTTAAAAATGTGAAATATTTGATTATGAGGTGGTTGCATCTGCATCAGTCACCTCACCTATCAAGATAAATTATATTTAGATATATACAGAGTACACAAACACAGAATTTATTCTTGGATTATTATATTTAAATTATTATATTATTTCCCATACAAACAACTGTAACCTACTTTTGCTCCATCCTGTATTCATCCACAAAATATAAATTGTCTCAAACTTGATGAAATGACAGAAGCAAATATGTTATTTATATTTTAAGAGACATTGCTTAGATCATAAGAGATGACTAAATTTTACTAAGTGGAGAGGATTATATCACCAATATAATTTTTGTAAGAAATTCACTAGCAAACATAATTTAGAATTAATGGCTCCAAATCATATACGTTTAGGTAATTACAAAAGGAATAATAATCACTGAAGATTTTCTACATTAAATCAGATATAATATCTGCATTATAGTGATAAAAAATCATAAAGTGATTTCATTCTTCATTTTTTAATATGATTATTTTGCGATGTTACTAAGAAACATAATATTTTTGTTGTTAGGAAAATAAGACAAAAGTCCAGAAGTTACTTGTCAACAGCAACTCCACAAATATTGTCTCTTAACTTACATTATATTCGTATGGAAAGGTAAATTATTGAGCTCAAAAGAAGAGCCATTTTATCAGCATGCTCTGCCTATGAAAATGTTGTACATACTCTAGTTTCTAAATAAATTTCTCATGTTTTCAGTAATATATGTAAATTTGGAAAATATATTGTGTTGATGTGTTGCCTTCATAACTTTTGGACTTAGGAAATTTAAAAGAAAAGGAATTGAAAAAGCAAGATATATATATGTATAAACATTGAGTGATTGAGTGGCCAGATTATTGTGACCACCTGATGTTCATAGGCAATTAGCTATAATTTCACGCTGAAGTTGCTAGAGGGCCAGACCGTTATAAATAGGGAAGCAGGTTGTTTACCACAATAAAAGAAGTGATTTTTTTCTGAAGATATGGGTAAACAATGCAATTCAACAGCCTTTAAATGTGGGAGGTATATATCTATAATAATAAAAGGGTAATATGCAAATCAACCAAGTGGCTGAACAGCAGAAAAACTGTCCGACCATGATACGCACTGGTGCCAGGCCAGCCAAGGCAGGTATGATGTGATTGGTCAGGGGAGCCCACCATCACCCCATGATCATCCTGCAGAGGGAGGCCCAGGCCACCTTATGTGGGGCAGTCAATCACAGGGCTCCGTGATCTATCACCCCAAAGAGAGAGGCCCAGGCCACTGACCAGTGGACTGCAGTGGGTGGGCGGGGCCTCCCTCTGCAGGACCATCTATCACAATGCTCTCAGACCCCCCAACCCCTGGGTGCATGAATTTTGTGCACTGGGACTCTAATATGTATATATGTGGAGAGAGAGAGAGAGAGAGAGAGAAGTGGCCAGATTATTATGACCACCCCATCAGTACTTCATTGGACCACCTTTTGCCTTCAATGCTGCGGCGACTCCACGAGATGTTGAAAGGTGATGTGAGGAATCTGATACCATGCCTGATGACTAGCACTGTCCAGTTCTGTGAGATTTGATGGTTGTGGAACCAGCTGCCTGATGGCTCTTTTAAGTCCGTCCCACAAATGCTCAGTTGGATTAAGATCTGGTGATTGTGGGAGCCACCTAAGCAAGGTAAAGTCTCCCTCATGTTCTTGAAACTACTCCTGCACAATACGAGCACTGTGGCATGGCTCATTGTCTTGCTGGGAGAAGCCATCTCTACTGGGATACACCATCAATATGATAGGATGAACTTGATAAGCAATGATACTTAGATATGTTGTGCTCTTCAGACGTTTATAATGATCTGGCCCTCTAGCAACTTCAGTAGAAAATTATAGCTAATTTGCCTACAAATGTCAGATGGCCACTATAATATATATATATGGCCACTATATATAATCTGGCCACTATATATATATATATATATATATATATATATATATATATATATATATATGTCTATATACAAATAAATGTATATTTAGTCTAAATATCTAAATACACATTATTAGTCATATAAAATATATTTTTCATGGGCTAAAAAAGTAGGCATTAGCAATATGTTATGATTGTTTTGGTAGGGTGAGATTCAGTTTGTTTCAGATCTTATGATATTTGAGGAGTGAGAAGTAAAAATGAGAGAGAGAGAGAGAGAGAGAGAGAGAGAAATGGATTTGTATGTGAACCCCATGTTCTCCATACATACTCTTCAGGTCACATAAGGGGATTTGTGTTATATCAGACAAGGTATTTCCTGGGCAGAGATGGAAGGAGTAGTGACTGATTCTTCTCTCCAGGTGGGAACAAGGGAAGTAGAGACCTTGACAATTTTCAAATAGTAATCTTGGATACTGATATCACCAGAGAACCTTGGCATCTCAATGTATTTAGGTACAAGGAATTATAAGGCTTTAAGAACTTGTGGGTTTAGAATTGAGAATGAATGCATTAGCAACAGGGCCTACATTGACATCTATCTTAACTAATAAAAGCGTAATATTGAAATTAACCGTTTCTCCGGGACGGGGTAAGCCACCAGCCAATCAGAGCGGCTGTATGCAAATTAGCCCAGCCAAGATGGCAGAGGTGGACACACAAAGGCTTGCCTCCGTGTGTCTGCCGCTGCCATCTGTTGCCTTCCTGTAGGCCACATGGGAGGGGTGGGGAGGGAGGGCGAGAGGAGTGCGCTGCTCGATGCCCTGCACCTCCACTGCCTGTGAGTGCCCCCCCTAATCAATTTCAGGTGGCAGGGCAGCCGGGGTCTGGGGGAGCAAGCCAGCCCAGGCCCCCAGACTGCCCTGCAGCCTGGAAGTAGATCCATAATCGCAGGGGCATGAGCACACACGGAGGCATAGCCTCTGTGAGTACCTGTGCCCCCTGCGATGGATTCCAGGTGGCTGGGCAGCCTTGGGGGTGGAGGATCCGAGCCAGCTCTGCCCCTGAGGCTGAGGCCTGGAAATTGGTGCAATTGGGGCACACAGCACACATGGAGGTGTGCTCTCTGTGTGTGCTGTGTGCCCCAATGGATTCCAGGGTCCCAAACTGTGAGAGAGCACAGGCTGGGATTAAATACCCCCCCACCCCCGCAGAGTGAACAAATTTTTGTGCGCCAGGCCCCTAGTCTAATATAATAAAAGAGAAACATGCAAATTTGACCGTTACCACCAGCCAATCAGAGCGGCTGTATGCAAATTAGCCCAACCAAGATGGAGGCCAACAGCCATGGAGCTAGAGCAAACCAAAGGATTCTGTTGCAACTGCCTGCCTAGGCTGGCTGAGCCTCTGCTCACGGCCATGCCCACCAGCCAATTAGAGCGGCTGTATGCAAATTAACCCAGCCAAGATGGAGGCTGGCAGGGCAGCTCTGCACTGGGAGCCTCCACAGCTGGCCAGCATAGCTGTGCCAGGTGTGTCAGCTCAGTGGGAGGGGGGGTCCGGCCTGGGTCCTCCACGGGGCTTGCAGGAGCAGCCATCCTGGGTCCACTGCCTGGCTCTGCCCCCCAGGAGCCTCCTCAGGGCATCCAGGAGCAGCTGTCCTGGGTCCGCTTCCTGGCTCCACCCCGGGGGCCTCCTCAGGGGCGTGCGGGAGCATCTGCAGCACAGTGTGGAGAATCTGAAGCCAGTTCGCTGCCCGGCTCCACCCCAGGTGTGTTTGCTCAGCAGCAGGGCCCCACCGAGGGATCCTGCACCAGCATCCGCCCCTGGCTTGCCACCCAGCTCTGTGCCAGGTGTGTCGCCTCAGCGGTGGGGGCCCACCAGGCGTGTGCGATCGTGGGCCCTCTGGTGGGAAACGTCCAGGCCTGCACTCACCAGCCCTCCCATCCCCCAGTGCACGAACCCTGAAGGG
>PVJC01034696.1:0-18647 GCA_004026665.1 Murina feae
GAAGAAAGAGGCAGACCAATCCAGATTGGTAGGTACAGGTCTAACAAGTAACTGAACTTACATATGAGGCTTGTCTTGGGCAGCTGCAAGACAGGTAGATCTGCACACCCATCCACCAGAATCTTAAAAGTGTAAAAGAAGTCCTTAACGGGCTTCAATCACATATACATACCATTCAGGTGGTCTCAACAATACCTTATTCTCTCAAGGCTGTGTTCTTGGAACACTGGGAACAGTGGCTGAAGTACAGTCCAAGGACAGGGGGAGAGGGGAGGAGCCTCTGATTGCCTGGGTCCCTGGGAGGGTGGAGGTCAACCAGGGGCCCACTTGATGACCTTCTCCAAATGTTTGTGACCAACTCACAACATATGAGTTGCTTACTTCATAGAATGCCCAGCATTTGTTACTGCTAATCGCATAATCTCAGGAGGAGCCTATGGCAGGCAAGCTGATTACAACAGAGTGGATTTTTTCCTGTTCAGTATGATGACGGTTTAGCACTTGATCTGCAGCTTTGAAAATCATTCTTCTGGGAATGGTTGTGTTTATAGCATGGTGCTGGAATGGTAATGCTTTGAAAATCAGAAGTGATGATATGTCAGAGTGGAATGCATATTTACAAAGTCCCAGTGCTTACTAATCAGGAAGCAGGGATATGGATATGTATAATTAATGCATATGGAGGCAAATTTACATCAACAATAACAAGTTTTAAAAACCAGCCCCCAAATAACCATGCGATTCTCTGCACACCAATTGTTTAGGCCAAACTTCATCAGATCACCTCCTCAGCACTATTTCAGACACCACCCTCCAGGTTCTTGTGGTCAGAACTGCTTGTGTGATGTGACTTGAAGTGTTGAACAGGTCCCCTCAACCATACATGTCTGTTCCTCACCCCTGCCTCACTCCCTCCTGCTAGATGCTGGGCTCCCCACAGTTTTTCATAATCAATTACAGGCATATTAGGTTAGACTCGTGTAGTTGGATCCTTCATTGAGGCAAAATCTGTCGGTTATAGACTCTATCAAAAGTCCCAGACATACATGACCACAGGTAGCCCCCCAAAATAAGAACACTGAACTTGAACACAGAGCAACAACCTCAAAATGGCAAAGCTTTCTAAACTTTGATGAGAGAACACTGATTGGCTGCTTCATGCATGCCCCTCACTGGGGATGGAGCCTGAAACCCAGGCATGGGCTGAAGTACAGTCCATACTGGGAATCAAACTGGCAGCCTCCTGGTGCATGGGTTGACGCTCAACCACTGAGCCACATCAGCTTGGCACAGCTTTCTTCTTAAGGAGAACCATATTTTTATTAATTGAAGGCCTTTTGCGGGTATTTAAGACCCAGAGCTCAGCTCAAAGGGCGTTCTCAGCTCTCTTCAGAGTCTTGTGTTGACCAGCTCCTCACTGAAAATCTAAAGAACATAGAAATGAAATGTGTGCCTTCTGCCCAAACCAAATTCTGAGCAAATGACCTGTTTTTAAAGACAGCAGAACTGTACCCTATGCTCAAAATAAACTCTCCTGCAATGTCCTTTTGTCCCTTTTCAGACGATCACCCAAAACCCAATAGTAGTGTTCCCTTTAATCCATAGAGCATTTTCATCATCCCAAGAAGTTCCCTCATTCCCCTTTGTATCTAGTCACATCCTTCTATTCTCAACTCTCAGCCACCGCTGATCCGTTTGCTTTCTCCATGGTTTTCCCTTCTCTAGAATGTTCTATAAATGAAATTACACAGGTACACAGTCATTTGTCAAGCTTCTTTTGCTTGGCATAATGCCTTGAGATTCATCCAGATGTTGCAAGTAGCAGCAGCCTATTCATTTTTAGTGCCCAGCAGTGTTTCGCTGTGTGATATATCACAATTCATTTATCTAGACCAGCAAGTTTTAGTAATGAGCATGCTTCTGATATGCTATTCTCCTAGGAGGCCATGACCCGTTTGAACTTTACTGACACACACAATATATACATAGACTCTGTAACAACACTGTTTGCTGTCGACCAAACCCATTCGCTACCGTGTCCCCATCCCTGACTCTCCTCAACTCCCTCCTGGCAGCCATGACTCAGGGAAGAGGACCTATTCCCATTTAAACCGAAGTGGATCTTCATTAGACTAAGCTGCCTGTGGTGGTTCCATTTCTGTGGCCATGTTGTAGGATTATGACCAAGGAGACTTGATGGAAAATCCCCTAGGGGCTTCTGGAAAAGAGCAGCTTCACCTCTGCTCTCCTGACCTCCTTAGTCCCTGCAACCTCCTGACTGTGGAGTCCGAAACTCATTTACATAGATAGGCACGGACAGCAGGTAAGCTCCAACAGAATTTTCCATGTGTTTTCAGGTTCCCATTTGTTGGTTTCCCCTTGCATTGACCTCGATGGCAAAAATAAAATGAAATGAAATAATAAGCGTGGAACCTTTTACAAAATACCTGAGCAGTGCTGTTCAAAACTAATAATGCCATTTGCCAAGGTGAAGAAAAGGGGAGGAGCAGTTTCGCTGGAGATTGGCGCTCAGTCCTGGTCATGTTGGTTTGGAATGACTATTGGAAAGTTGTATGTTCAGCTCAGCACTTTGGGGTAGAGATCAGGGCTAGAGCTATAAAATAGGTGGGATTTAAAGCTACGGAAATTGAGATTTTCCTGTGGCAATCACAGTACCTACTGAAAGCAGAATAGGTCAAAATGCTTGGGAGAATCCTCCAAGCATACAGGTTGTATTAATCACACAAAGTGCTCTTCTCTCTCTCTCTCTCTCTCTCTCTCTCTCTCTCTCTCTCTCTCTCTCTCTCTCTCTCTCTCTCTCTCTCTCTCTCTCTCTCTCTCTCTCTCTCTCTCTCTCTCTCTCTGTCTTATACACACACTGTCTTCTCCCCATCGGAGGTCGAGCCCATTCCAGACACTGTGGAGACATAGGGAAGAACTTGGAAGGATTTATGAGCCACATATAACAGAACCCACTCCTTACCTGGAGTTTCCTAAGCCTCTCCAAGCAGGTGGCACAAGGGAAATGGGCCCTTGTCTTATTCCTATCTACCACAGCTCTGGGGTGCACCATGTATGATTCTGTTGGGGCCTCACTTTCTGGGAAAAAGAAACATTATTCTCTAACCAAGAAGAGGAGAAGATTTTGAATACTTTAAATACAACTGCCTACAAACCACAGCTGTTCTGTACCTCACGTGGGTTTCAAACAAACTTTTATCATAGTAACTCAACTCCCTTGCTGCTTCCCATATATTATGTCTGCTTCCATTCAAATACATGTCCTAGTAGGCAGTAAAATCATGTTATCCCTAAAAAACTAGGACAGTTGACTAAAATGAAGATTAAAAACCAATCCTCAAGGAAATTATGCGCGTGCTTAGTTATGAGGATGATCGGTTGTTTAATGGAATTGCATACCAAGAATGAAAGCTATTTCATGTAATGGAAAAAGATCAAGGTTTAAGAAAACACACACACAAATATTTATACTGAAAAGAATTTTTAAGGAGGAGGCCTTTTTAAAAAAACAACTACTGTATCAACTCAAGTGGGAACATAATTATTCGGGGGTAAACTAGATCTCTCTTTGTATCTCTTTCAATTCGTGAAGCAAAGAATTTTGGCAGTAAAATCCCAATAAACTAAAATCTCTGTAAAATCATTCTCTTGGGAGGCCTCTAAAATTAGGCAAAATTAAGAGAAGGAATCTATTAGTGAATCCTCTGGGTCAGGGTTTAGCAACTGATTTAATGTAGCAAGTGGAAACAAGCCTATAAATGCTAAGTCAGTACAGCGTCGCCCTTTAATTTCACTGTGTTGGTAGAGACCAGAAGTGTTTCCCAAGTGAGATAAACTCAAGCTGAAAAATATAAGAACAACCAGGATGAAACATACAATTAAAGCATTCTCCCAAGTCAGCCTTCCCTTAGAGAAGCCTACGCTGACCAGAAAACTCAGACACTAACGCAAGGGGTCCTAGATGGCAATGGCAGCAGCGAGTTTCTGCTTGGCCTTTCGGAGATGAGGAACTGGACCCAGTCAGTGCCCAGGGAAGCCACAGGACTGCAGCTGGAGCAGAACCGGTCCTCCCAGCTCCAGTCGGCATGCATCCTGGTGGCACTTTTCAAAGTTTTTGCTCCTGTCAGATCTGTGTTGCGTTTTTAGCTGAAGAACACTCAGGACTAAAATAATTATAAGAAAAGGAGCAGCTGTGGGGAATCTGCAGCCCAGGCCGCACTTCTATTAACCTTGAGGGGGTCACAGGTAGAAACGCCTGTGGTTCTCAGGTCCCCAAACTCCCTGTTGCTTGACCGTGGTGTGGTTGGATGAGTCAGTGCTACTGTCTGCGTTTGTAAACGGCGCTAAAAACTGTTCCCCTGCCAAACGGCTGTGTATACACGTTTAGAAGCAGTGGAAGAAGAGGGTGCGTGACATTCACCTGGCACCCCCTCTGTGATGAGGTCTGACACAGGCCAGGGGAGCTCTGACAGCGTCAGGACCTGTCAGTCCACATCTCCACACCATCAAAGCTGGCAGGGCGACCCAGTGAGTTAGGAGACGCGATAAAGGTCGTTGGCCACACTAGAGGTGGTCCTGATACCAGAAGCATTAACTCGAAACCAGCATTTTCCACCCCTGTGCCACGTACCCTGGTGTGCCATGAGAAGTTTTAAAACTTCCAATCACCTGACTACTGGGTCAGGGGCACTTCCCTCTTTTCCCTTAGATTGTAAAATCAAAAAATGACGACAGCCAGCACAACAATAGCCATCCAGTGTGAATACATTAAAATTGTTCTACGTTTTCTCAGATCAACAAAAAATATATACATTTTGTATGTGTGTAGAATTTTAGTAATTAGTTTATGTGTGCCATGAGATGAAAAAGGTTGAAAATCGCTGCTCTAGACTATGGAAAAATCTTTCCTGTCCCAGGATTTTAAGCCAGCCTGACCCATGAGTGTACGGTCCAGAGGGATGACCTATGACAGCCTGTTTCTGGATCTGCTACAACCCTGACCCTGTGCTTTCTTGCTACCTGTGTTCAGCAGCTGTTATGCCTGGCTGGGGACAAATGAATTGAGTTTCTGCAGCTTAACCCTCTGCATGCTCTAAGACATAAGTCCTCACATGGTGCTCATCTAAAAATTAGCTGGGCTGCTGTGCAACCAGGGCTGCTGTGCACCCAGGGCTTCTGATTCAGTGACTTTGGAGTGTCCTGGGACTCTGCATTTTAACAAATAGCATGACTGGATCGCTGGTTCTCCATCCTTTGCCCTTCACTGCTGACCTAAGATAGAGACAAGCCTCCTGACGGGGCCAGCAGGTGCCTCTGTGGCCATTTTCCAGGCTCACCCCAGTCTTCTAACTGCCCACTCCTTTCAAGCCCCTGCTAGGCCAGTCCCCTCAGAGGCCCCATGCCTGGGAATGGGTGTAGGCTCCTCCTCTGGAGAATTCCTAAAGTATCACTGTCTCCCAGACCTGAGCTCTACGCCTGCAACCAGGCTAGTCTTCTTTACAACCTGCAAAACACAAAGGATCCATTTCCCTCCCTTTCTTGGACAATAAAACTCACTTACCTTGGGTAACCTGGACTTATAAAACACATAGGCCTATTCACTAAAATTTCTTGAGATCAGCTTCTTGCTCAGCCCAGAAACACAAAGAGATATCTTGGGGCCTTACGGTGCAGCTAATGGAAAACTCAATCAGTGGTGAAGAGATTTCTTGGCCCCGTCACCGGAGGGTCCAGAGCCAGGTCAGGCTTGAGGCCTGGCTCCATTCAGTGTCTTTGCACCTGCCTCTCTGTTTTGTTTGCAGTCTCTCTGCTTGGCCTTTCATCACGCAAGCAGCACCCAAGTCTACATCTGCAGACGAGCAAGGGAGGAAGGAATGCGTAGCATTCTGAGCAAAAGAGGGCTTGGGTTCATGCTGATTAGACCCTTCCGTCACATGCCTGTCCCTGGATCAATGACTGCAGACAAGCTGACTGATTAATCCCACCCTGAAGCTGGGGGTGCCATAGAAGTCCCCCAATAACACAGGCTGTATGGGGTGGGGTGGACGCTAGGTCCCCTTGGGATAGGGCAGGGAGGAATGCAGTCTTACAACAATGGCTGAAACAGCTACTTCCGGCCCAGGTTACCTAGGGGATTCACAGGCATCCCTCTGACCAAAGCAGCATAAACCAGGTACAAGATCAATCTGTAGTGGTGAATCGGCTGCACGTGAATGCAGATGAAGGCGATGTGAGGGGTCATGGGAAAGGCGGGCTTTAATCCAGTGAGGAGAGGCTTTACCTGGCACACATTTCTCTCCTCCAACTTAAACCTTGAAGTTTTCCCCAGATAAAAACCCTCTTCACCATTTAATTGCTCCTATTCCTGAAGTAACTCTGCATCCATTTTAAAAATCTGACAGATACCTACTCTTAAGGGTGTGGTGCCTATTTTCTCTGTGAGCATAAAAATACACTGAAGAAGAACAAATAGAAGTAAACCATTTTTAACCATGAGAACAAGAGTGTGTATATCCACTGTTTTTTTCTGTGAAGAAATTCGTGTCACATTTTGTGTGTGTGTGTGTGTTTGAATACACTTGTTTTTATAACTTTGGGGGGATTAAGAACCCAGAAACAAAAAGGATTGGTTCTTTTAAGAGAAACCAACTAATATAATGAAAGAAACATTCTGTCAGCCAGGACTGGAGTAAGTTAAGGCTCAAAGCCATGCTAGAAGGGAATAAAAATATAAGGCTCATTAGGGCAGTGGTTCTCAACCTTCCTAATACTGCAACCCTTTAATACAGCTCCTCATGTTGTGGTGACCCCAACCATAAAATTATTTTCGTTGCTACTTCATAACTGTAATGTTGCTACTGTTATGCATCATAATGTAAATATCTGATATGCAGGATGTACTTAGGCGACCCCTGTGAATGGGTCGTTTGACCCCCAAAGGGGTCGCGACCCACAGGTTGAGAACCACTGCACTGGGGCTTCCAGAGATTCTCAGTAGAAAACAAGCTCCCCAAGGTCCATAAAGGATCTCTGAGAAGAGAGAAGATAAGAATTGACTCTTGGGGTTGGTTCCTTAGTGCAGGTTTCCCAGAATCCATTCCATCCCAGGTGTAGCCCACAAGGATGGTAGAAACCCTGTTCCCATTGCCAAGACCAATGTAGGAAAGGATGGAAAATGAACCATGGCCGACAGAGATGCTTTCTGCACTTTCCTGAAGAGACCCATGCACGGACAATTTCCCTTCTTCCACTAGGCATTGTCTTGGCTCCCGATGCTTAGAACTTGGCAGTCAGCTGAGCTGAGGACCAACCCCACTCACAGGGGAGGGCAGAATAGGAACATCTCAGAGGAGCAAAGCCGGGGTGTGGGCCACCAGGAGCCTCCTCTGAATCTGTGCTTCCTGCTACACAAGGTAATAGAGTTCACCTCTGTTAAGAGAGTAGGAGTCGGGACTTTGAATTACCTGCAGCAGAAAACTTCCTAACAGGCACAGTGGGTTTTGGGCAACCATACGTTTTCTAACAGTTAAGTTCTACTAGGTTAATTAGATAATCCATTTTAATTACTGGAGTAGGATGTAGGATGTTCTGGCCTGAAAATTACTGAATAAGTGACTAACAGGCTTTAAACAATAAGACTATTTCTTTCTCTTGCTTAATAAATAATAAATGGGGAGGTGAGCACGTCCAGGCTATCTCCCTAGTTAGACTCCAAATCTGTCCTCTTTAGAGGTAGGTAGACGTGGACTTTATTCTCGCATGTCTCTGCTTTCTTCAGCAAAGGAACTTGTTCCTAGCACTTGATTAGCACAATTTCCCCTAAGTCGCACTGGCCAGCACTTTGGTGGTAAATCATTACAAACCCTTGTGCTGAGCAGGAAGTTAGTGGAGGTGGTCTGTGCCCTCCTACAGAGAAAGCACCCATATTCCAAGTTCTTGACTTGTTAAATGGGTCGTTAGACATCAGCTCAGTCCTTGAAATACCTGGAATCTACATGGATTTGATTGTCTCTTCAGTTTATGTTGTTCTTTTTTTCCTTTCCCCAATACCTGAGGTACAGTCTCAGAACTAAAACACAACGTCTCTGGTCTTGTTCTATGACCGGACCTTCCCAGGGATCTGGTCCAGAACCTTTTTTTGGTGCAATTTTTTTTTTCATAGAATCAGTAAAGGGAGGAAGGAAAGTAACACTAAATAAGCATCTATTATATGCCAAATGCTGTATGTGCTACTTGCCCTTTTTTATTACATTCAAGGAACAGGGGAGGCAGTCTAATAGAGAGGATTTGTGCACGCATTCACAAATCTCTCAATCTCTCCAACACTGTTTCCTTATTCCTAAAATAGGGATAAATAATAATATCTACCTCACAGCATTGTTATTAGAACTAAATGATATAATCCACGCCCGATGCTTAGCAGGTAGTCCGTGCTCAGAGAATGATGGACACCCCTGAGGTTGGGATCATTATTGTGGTGGTGAACTGTACCTGGTGGCTCACAAGAGCTGACATCTAGATGTGCAGAATTGTGCAGGCTGGCTGTTAAATGGTTGTTAGCTTGATGGGAATATTTATACCATGAAAATCAGCAAGTATCACAAAACAGAGCTTTTCTCCTTCCTGGAGAGCCCATTGCAAAACATTTACCAGCATACATTGATTAGCAACATTGAACAGATGAGACTTAAAGAGGTTGAGTAACTGACCCAGCAAGTCAAGAGCAGAAGTGGGAGGTGAACGCAAATTTTTATCAATTTAAACCTCAGCTCTCTCTACTTACTTGTAAATATACATGTAAAATGTTGTACAATTTTCATAGCAATGCATTCTTTTATTTCGCTACTTATTGAGTCCCTGTGTATGTCCAGAGCACTGTTCTAGCGACTGCAAGGTGTACATACAAAGAAAAGAAAAATGCCGCAACGCTCAAGTCTCCCTTTAAGGAGCGCTCAGCATCACAGAAAACTTCTAGGTCGTTTGAATTCAACCCCCTTGTCAGCCACTGCGCTAAGTAAGTGCCTCCACCCAAGGGCTCTCTCTACTCAAGGCTGGAGAAAGCTAGGAGGTTGATGAGCTGTCCTAGAGTCCACTGCATCTCACCCTTAGTCCAGCCCAGGAATTTCCTTTCTCCCTCCTGACAAGTCCAAGTCAGAGGGTAAGCCCATCATTAAGAAAAACATTTACCATCTGTTAAGACATGACCCTCTCCTCGGCTTATTTGCATTTTCAGGGAATAATCTTCATGGGAGCAAAGCCCGTGCGATGAAATAACCTGATTGAGAAGTTACCTGTCTGTCGGCCATCACCAACCACAGAGATTCTTTCTTCTTTCTTCCCACTTCTCCACCCAGAGGTAGCACGATTCCTAATGTTTTCCAAACATTAGTCATTCTGACACTACCCTTTTATTCTTTCTATGCTCTATCACCTGTTTTTTAATAAATACTTTTTCTTTAAATCAAACCACTTATTTGTTTTTTTGCTTAAAGAAATTTATTTTCAAATAAAATGTCATGTCAGTGCCTTAAACAGAAAACCATAATGACTTGTCAGAGATAATGACAGTCATAAAATAAATGTGTAACTACTAAAATAGAATTTTTTGCCTCCAGTAATCTCCTAGGCCCCTAGTAGTACTTCTGTTTTACTCCGAAAGCACTTCTCTAAGATGGACTTTCTCTCCCCCAGGAGGTGAATTGGCGTTTAAAATACTCTGACCAGAAATGTTGACTCTAAGAGTGGTTGCTCCAAGTCGATCTTTTCTCAATTTGCAAGAAAGAATTATAAAATAGGGTTTTTTTAGTTCATTTTAATTAACTCAAAATGCTTTCTTATTCCTGGTTTTCTCCATGCTGGCCTCTTTTTTCAGAAAAAAATCTTTATTTATATACCTCTTTCTCATCAGTAGACCTCAGCTCCATCATGCGCACTCCACCCTCAGGCTCGTCATCAGCCCCCACACTCGGGTTTCAGGGTTTCCTTCCATCTTGACTCTCCCCACACTGTTGACATTACAACTCTCCTCCTTTATAGGGAACACAATTATTCTCCAGCAAACTCTGAACACAACAGCAATTGAAAGTAGATCCTTTTTTTTTTTTTTGGCCTGGATGACAATGCTGCTGAGCTGTTGGGGGTATGTGCACCACTAGCACAGACATCTTCTCAGTCCTGGGGCCAATGGATCTCAAAGAACTGCACCTGAATGAACAGGTGTTGCAAGTCTGCCTAACTCTCAAACAATTAGTATACCCTGTTGATGTAAGGGCTGTCTGTGTGATATTTCCAGCCTACTTATCTCTAATCCCAGTAATTTTACCAGTGAAGATTGTTATGTGATCCAATGGGTATCCCAATTTTGACTGAAGATGAATGTTTTATCCATTCAAGGGGCCCTGGCAAGTGGGAATGGAAAAGCAATTTAATAAGCTTTAGAAAAAATGTAGAGGTATGATGTTTCTTGAATTGGAGTGTTGCAGAGCAAAGTAATACCTTTTAGTCTCGTAGGAATTAAGCCACTGCGGCCAGAGGACAAGCAGTGATATTGGCAATTTTGCAGAGAAATCTCTACTGGATGCTCTGTCTCAATGCAAAGCAGCCACACACTCTGCCCATTTATAAGCTAAATGTGCTGATGACTCTGCTTTTTACATCTTGTACTTTTCTGGAGACATAAATATTTACATTGGTGGAGACATTTACAAAACACTTTCACATATCTATTCTCTTTGAGACCTCGGATCAAGCCAGGGCTGGCAATATATCTTATGGACAAAGAGATGAGACTCAGGAATGTTGAGAAGTCAAACAAGGTCATACCAGCAGAGCTGGGGGGAAAACTCAGGTGTCATTGCTCTATACCCTGTACTTGGCTACGCAGGCCCCAGGAATACAGTTCCAAAAGAAATTCTTGTTTACCCAAGTTACATCCTTCCTCTTGGGTTCCCACACTGAGGATAACACCACTACCAAATCACCTAAACTGCAAATTGTGGCATTTCTTAGACATCTCCCACTCTCTCATTATCATATCCTTTTTTAAAAAATATATTATTTTTTGAGAGAGAGAGAAAGAAGTTTGTTGTTCTACCTATTGATGCACTCATTGTTGCTTCCTGTATGTGCCCTGAACCAGAGATGGAACCTACAACCTTGGTGTATTGGGAGGATGTTCTAACCAACTGAACTACCTGGCCAGGGCCATCATATCCTTTTTAACCTCTCAAATCTGTCCCTTGTCTCTGTACTAATTGCTGCTTTCCTCATCACCTCTCACCAGGACCCTTTTTTTTAATTCTTTTTTTATTTAATTACATAAAGTATTACAAAGATTAGTACAAATATCTCTTTTTTCCCCTGCCCTTCCCCCAGCCTCCCCTACCCCTCACCAGGACCCTTTTGTAATAGTATATTAACAGGTCTCTTTGTCTGTAGTTTGGGAACCCCTCTCAATCCAATTAACCACTACCCAAATCTGAACATATCACCCCCTTGGTTAAAAGTCTTCAATATTTCCTTCCTAAATACACAAGAGTTCAATCTCTCTTTCTCCCTCTCCCTCTCCCTCTCCATCTTTCTCTCTCTCTCTCTCTCTCTCTCTCTCTCTCTCTCTCTCTCTCAGCTAACTAGATGTTCCACCCTTAATAAATTGCATTTACTTTTCTGAATATGCCAGATAATTTTGCCTGTTTATTCTCCTTGGAAGAGCATTCCCTCCTACACTAACCAATACTGTTTATAAATCAAGACCTAACTTGAGGGTTACATCCTCAAGGAAGCTTTCCCTGATTTTTCCCATAGAGTGATATTCTCCCTCCTGTGGTCACATTGTGTCCTGGTCATACTTCTGCTTTGGAGCTTGTGATGCCTTACCATGCTCACTTATTTACTTGTTATCTCCTGCACAGAGAGCTCCTAGAGAGTAAAGAATTCTCTTACTTATCTTTGTATATCCAGTGTCTAGCATGGATAAACACAGTGTAAGTTAATTAATCAATTTCTATAGTAATTAATGTGTGGGCCATCACAAAGCATGAAGGTCATTTCCCCTTCCTTCTTACTTTTCCACCCAAATATATTAGTGATTTCTCACCAATAATTTCAAACCAGAACTCTTCTCTGTTAGATGAGGTTAAAGAAACCCAAGAGACACTCAGAAATTCATTCAGTAAATTTGCCCGTAAATGAATAACTCTGTTTTTTAAGGGAAAAAATAATACCCCATGAGTGACTAATCTCTCAACTCTTTATAGTTGACCTTTACCTAAGAGCTGCCAACTTTAAGGATTTTCTTGACCTAGAAGTCAAAGGTAACTTGTCCACCCAATCATGTACTTTCTCAATGTATTCTTTCTTACTCAGGTTACTGTTTTCCTTTCCATAGTAAATTACTGATTCTAGCCAAAAAGAACAGCATGCATAGACTGTCTACAAGGAGCAACAAGGATGTTGATTTGGCCATAGTTGAGGTTTTATTTTAGGAAGCCATGAGAAACAAGCCTAGGTAGGAGATGCCAGATATGAACAATAATACCTTAGCACTTCAAGGGAGCTTAGAAATCATTTTGCCCAGTTTCTCAAGGTGGGGTCTACATATCATCGTGGTAGAGTGTAGTTTCAGTTTATATATATGCCGAAACTTTTTAAATTTTAATTATGCACTTATTTATGTGTATTAGAAAAAAGTCAGTATCACATCTGCCCCATGATTTCCTATATATTATAGACAAGACATTTTTTTTTTAAAAAAAGGACTCAGATAAACAAATGAGTCAATTTAGGGGGAAAATGTTAAGGAAGTAATTATATAAGTGAGAAGTCCACATGGCAAATAGGATAAAGGTGACAATCAAACGACTGAAGCTGGAGAATTGCCCAGCTAATACAACACCTCTTCATGTCTCTGGCAAGGGAATCAAGACCCAGAGAAGCTAAATAAAATACCCCAGGTCCACAGCACAGGGAGGACCTAGGATGCGAACATGATGATCAGCTCTGCAAAAATTCAGACACTGACTATTCTGTGCAATTTCAACTTAATAAATCATTTTTAAAAAGTTTTTATTGTTAAATGAAAGTATTAAAAAATAATTTTAACTCCAGGAACCACTTGAACGCAGAGAGGAAGGTAGAAAAGAGGAAGAAACCCTAACTACATCACCATGACCAATCCCACAATAGCCACTCCCTACTGCTCCTACTTCAAAGACAATGGAAAACTCCAGTTTTGGAAACTCTTGCTAAAGACATCCTGAAATCATCAGTCATTCCGCGCTGCTCTCACTGTTCCGTTTCATCATCCTTGAAGTTTTGTCGGCTGGGATTTTTGCTGTCTTGGCAAACATGATGAAGATGTCAAACCTAATGTTTCCTGAATTTTTGCAGGAAGACTCCCATGGGGGCCTACTGTCAATTACCTGGAAAAGGAGAAGTTTGCAGGCATTAGAAATGAGGACTGTGTGGGGTTAGGCTCTGGGTTTTCATGAGAAGGATTCAAGTGAGAATGTTGGCTATTTCCTAGAGCTTGCTAAAAATAACCAGGTGCCTGCTTCCTTCCCTCGCACTGTATTTTCAGTGCCTGCTCATGCTGAAGATGCAGGGGGGCTGGCAAACACTCCCGGGGATCCAGCACCAGAGCTGTTTGTTCAGACCAATGTAATTTAGCTTTGACCTGCTCTCTTATGCACCAGTGGGCATGCTACCTTCAGGCTCCTGTTAGATTTACACTTGAGGGAGCTTGACGGTGATAAGGGAGGCACACACACCAAGCCTTGTTGATTTTGCCTCTTGAATCTCTCTTCCTATTACTTAGCCGGAGCAGTGATCATCATTTCTTGCCTTGGCTACTAAAGACCCTCCTATCTCCTCTTTCTACCCCTTTTCACCAAGCCCTAATCACACTGTAGCCAGAATAATCTTTGTCCAAATCAAATCTGAACATATCCTGCACCACTGCCATCACCACCAACACCAAGTAAAATAGTTCGATGGTTTCCCATTGCTTGTATGATAAAGACTAGAATCCTCAGCATAGTCTATAAGCAAGGTCCTCCCTGATCTGTGCCCTAGAACACCCCAGCTTCACCCTCTCCCCACTTCAGTCTCCCTATTCCAACCCACTACCCTTAACTCCAGTGCCTTCTGCCTACCAGCCCTCCCACCAGCTTACTCTCTGACCTCCCTTCTTTATCTACCTAATTAATTCTTCCTCATCAGTCAGCTCTCAACCCACTCATCACCTTTTTAGTAAAGCTTTTCCTGACCCCTCAGACTAGGTCAAACCCTCTCACAAATTGCCTCTCATCAGAGTATTTAGCACTGCTCCATTTGCACAATTATTTAATAATTAATTACTAGCATTAACCTCCCAACAGTAGTTCCACGAAGATAGGAATTCCTTCTGTTTGCTTATCATTGTGTCCTCCACATCTAATACCATGCATGGCACATACAGGACACTCGATACTTGTTAAAGGATATAAATATTAATCTCCTAGAGCAGTGGTTCTCAACCTTCCTAATGCCATGACCCTTTAATACAGTTCCTCATGTTGTGGTGACCCACAACCATAAAATTATTTTCGTTGCTGTATACTTCATAACTGTAATTTTGCTACTGTTATGAATCATAATGTAAATATCTGATATGCAGGATGTATTTAGGCGACCCCTGTGAAAGGGTCCTTCATCCCCAAAGGGGTCGCAACCCACAGGTTGAAGACCTCTGCCCTAGAGGACCAAGCCTCCCTCTCTTGCAGAGGGCCTTAGAGAAATGAGGGTGTTACCGCACCTAATCACAGCACCGCCTCACCTGGCTAGTGAGCTCCCTGGATTCCCATCCCTTCACCTCCTCACCTCAGTCCTTTCGATAGGAATTTCTCTATACACCAGTTTGAGGGGTTTTCCCCTGAATTTCCCTGAAATGCTGGGAATACATTTGTATTATGCTTTTCATCATAAGCAGGTATGACTTCTGCCTCGATCTTCTGTAGGGAAGGGTCCCTAAATAAATCACATTTTCTCTCTCAATTTCTCTTTTCTTTTTTAAAAAGATTTTTAAAATTGATTTGTAGAGAGAGAGAAGCATCAATGTAAAAGCGAAACTCCAATGGTCTGCCTTCTGCATAACCCCTACCAGGGATCAAGCCTAAAACCCAGGCATGTACTTAACGACCAAAATTAGGTATTAAATTTCTGTGGTTAAGTGAGAGAAACACCAACTCACCAGGAATTGAACCAGCAGCCTCCAAGGTGCATGGGATGACGCCCAATCAAATGAGCCACATCAGCCAGGGCTCAATTTCTCTTTTCAAATGGAAGATATTTAGGGAAAGAAGAGCAGAGAAAGAACTAATGGTGTTGCAGGAGGTGACTCAAAGGTTTCTACATTAAGAAATCTGCCTCTTGTCCTAGCTGGTTTGGTTCAGTGGATAGAGCATTGGCCTGCGGACTGAAGGGTCCCAGGTTCAATTCCAGTCAAGGGCACATGCCTGGGTTGTGGGCTCAATCCATAGTAGGGGGCGTGCAGGAGGCAGCCGATCAATGATTCTCTCTCATCACTGATGTTTCTCTATCTCTCTTCCTCTCCTTTCTTCTATTAAATCAATAAAAATATATTAAAAGAAAGAAAGAAAGAAAGAAAGAAAGAAAGAAAGAAAGAAAGAAAGAAAGAAAGAACGAAAGAACGAAAGAAAGAAAGATCTGCCTCTTGGGGAGAGGCGTGGGAAGAGACAGGGAAGGTGAGACAATGGCAGCTTCTCCACAGCAAAGGAAGGCTAAGAAAAGCTGAAGCAAGTGATGAGATTACCTTCCTGGCCTCTCTGCCACATCTGTATCTCCCTGACCTGCAATGATCAGTCCTGTGGTTTAGGTGGTGGCCTGGGCCAGAGTGAAAACAGTGCCCCTGATAGCTCTCCTTCCCACCCCCACTCTCCAGCACCCTGCTTACCACCTTGCCTGGAGGAGCAGCTTTCAGCATCTGATGCTTTGGAAATCCAGCCCAGCCTGCTATGAGGGAGTTGTTATTGGCACATTCTTGAATTGTATCTGGTGTTTTTGTATGACGATGATTGCGAGGATATGCAGAAGTCCAAGAGAGGTCTGTGAACGCTGGGAAACTTATCTGCTTGCTCAGTGACAGCTGGGCCAGCTTCCACATACCAAATGTTTGGGCAGTCAGATCAAGGCTGCAGATGGTAGGGAGCTACTATTTTGGGGGCACAGGTCATGGGAAAAGCTTACAGTTCAAAGTTGGCTTCTATGCCCATCCCATAACTTTCCCTTCAGCTTCATGTATCACAGTCATCAACAGTCCCATCAAATTTGAGGACGTTATTGTATATTTTTGTTCAAAGACCCTGATAAGGTGCTGCCATAGAAGCCCACAGGCTAAATGGGCTCACCTTACAAAAGGGGCAGGCAGCCTCTGACCTCTCACAGAGGAGGAAAAAAATGGGGCTGAGGGAGTGCTTTATTAGGATCTACTTGGAAAGCCAGCCCAGAAGATATCACCAGCATATGGGTTTTTTCACATCAACATTATCTACAGGGAATTGGATTTAAAAAAAAAAAACACACAATAATAATAATGTTGCAGTCATTCTTAGCTGTAGAAGAGAATTCATCACAGAATGAATGTTTCTACTACATTTAAAATGTATTGTAATTAATAAAAGAATGTCTACATATTTTAGTAGCATTTCTATTGCATATGTCCCATGCAAATTCCATAGGATCCACCCCACCCCCCTCCCCTCATAAATGCTAAAGGCTCTAGACTTGGCTAAATGTATTTACACCAGATTGTACTCACCACCAGTGACTAATGATCATTTGAAAGAGAAATTTCAATAGCCTTCAAAAAGATAGAGCCTTTATATTGTATGCTAAGCCTCTGGTTGTTCCTTCAAAAAAATTGTTTTTTAATGAGCATTACTCATGTGAAAGGAGTCTTCTCTTGCTATAAATGTTCTTTTTCAAAATCCAACAATAGATGGATGAGACCAGCAGCAGGTGTCATACTATTTCCCAACTGTCTTCCTTCCCAGCCCTGCTAGGTGCTTAATTGTGTATATGATTCAAACTTTAACAATGAAGTGAATAAATTTTATAATCATCATGGTATAGAGGAGGAAATTGCAGCTTTGAGAGATTAAACACTTTGATAAGTCCTCTTGACTCCCAAGATTCAGTCCTGATTCTTCCTTGTTCCAGGACCTATACTCTTTTCACTTCATTAATGCTGCTTTTTACTGGAAGATAATGAGCATATCCATTCATTCATTCATCTAATGAATACGCGCCTGGCACCATGGTGGCCAGTTGTAGAAAGACACATCCCTTGGCCTTCACAGATTCTGGTAACTGAGTGGGATGACAGAGGCAATAAACAAAGCAGCAAACAAATCTAATCTAATAAAAAAAAGTAATATGCTAATTGTGTCACTCCGCTACATCCCAAGCCATGCCCACCAGCCAATCAGAGAGACTATATGCAAATTAACCCAACCAAGATGGCAGCTGACAGCCACAGAGCTAGAGCAAACAGGAGGCTTCATTGCCCCAACAATGGAGGAAACTGCCTGCCTAGGCAGGCTGTGGCCTCTGCTCAAGGCAACAAAGTTTCTTTTTTTTAATTGATTTTTTACAAAAAGGAAGAGAGAGGGATAGAGAGTTAGAAACATTGATGAGAGAGAAACATTGATCAGCTGCCTCCTGCACACTCCTTACTGGGGATGTGCCCGCAAACAAGGTACATGCCCTTGACCGGAATTGAACCCAGGACTCTTGAGTCCACAGGCCAATGCTTTATCCACTGAGAAAAACCAGTTAGGGCAAGGCAAAAAAGTTTCAATTATGGAAGATAAATAAACCCCAAATACCTGCTTCCAGCCAGCCTCGCTGGGAGCTTGGGTGGCTGGGGGCCATGGCCAGCCTGCAAACAGCTATCATGGGGTGAGGGTCCCTGCTGGGGGCTTGGCCAGCCTGAAAACGACCCTCAGCCCCTCACCCAGGCTGGCCAGGAACCCCAGCGGGACCCTCACCCTGATCCAGGACACCCTTCAGGGCAAACCAGCTGGCCCACACTCATGCACCAGGCCTCTATCCTATATAATAAAAGGGTAATATGAAAATTGACCCTAACAGCAGAACAACTGGGAATGACTGGTCACTATGACACACACTGGCCACCTGGGGGCAAATGTTCAATGCAGGAGCTGCCCCTGGTGGTCAGTGCTCCCACAGGGGGAGCTCTGCTCAGCCACAAGCCAGTGACCAGGGGGTGACCAGGCTTGCCTGGGTGGAAAGTTGGGGTGACCAGGCTGGCAGAGGAGGGCTGTTGGTGGCAATCCAGGCCTGCAGGGGAGGCCAGTTTGGGGGTACCCAGGCCTGTAGGTGAGGGCAGTTGGAATGGACCCAGGCCTGCTGGGGAGGGCAGTTGTGGGGGACTCAGGCCTGCAGGGGAGAACAGTTGGGGGTGCCATCCTGGTATGGGGAAGGCAGTTAGGGTCAATCAGGCCAGCACAGGACCAGTTTGGCGTTTATCAGGCTGCCAGGGGAGTGGTTAGGGGCAATCGACATTTGAGAGATCAGGAGCCAGCAGTCCTGGATTATGAAAGGGACAT
>PVJC01034697.1:0-18580 GCA_004026665.1 Murina feae
CATTGATCTATATGTCTATTCTTGTGCCAGTACCAGGCAGTTTTGAGAACAGTGGCTTTATAATACAGCTTGATATCTGGTATTGAGATCCCTCCTACTTTGTTCTTCTTTCTCAGGATTGCTGCAGCTATTCGGGGTCTTTTTTTATTCCAGATGAATTTTTGGAGAGTTTATAATTCCCTTTTCTTGTGAGGATTGAGTGCATGCTTTTAGTCTTCTAAGACATGCTGATAATGCAAACTCTGCTTTCCTATAAGATCCCACCTGTCATTTCAAAGTAGAAATCTTGATGCCATGTTGAACCATCTTTCTCCCTTCCTCATCCTTCAATTCTGTGAATTTGTAAGCTTGAAAACTTGCTCTTTATAACTGTTCCTAAATTCATGCCATTCTTTCTATTCTCAGAGAGTCACTTATTATCTTTTACCTGAATTATTGCAATAGTTACCTAACTCTGTTACCAGCTTTTCCATGTGATAGTTACAGTTATCTTCCTAAGGCATAGATCTGATCACTTCACCCTCCTATTAAATCACTTTTCTGGTTCTCCATTTCCAACATAGTAAAGTCCAAATGCCTTAGCATAGCCATCAGGATGTTTCACAGTCTGGCTACTGTCTATCTTCCCAGCCTCATTTCCTGATAATTTTGTACGGAGGACCGCTGCTTGCTCCCAGGACACGACATCCATTTCCGTGTCAAGCTTCCTTTACTTCGTTTGGACCTCTGCCTTGAATGTCTTACCAAGTTTTTTCCTGATGCCCTCTTCCTTATTTTTAAACTCAGTCACCAAATATATAGTCAGTTACCATTATATATTATTCTTTTATACGTTTAATTTTTTACATAATTGATTCATACTCTATATTAACTTTTGTAGCTGGTTCTTTTGACTCAGTTATTTTTGAGATTATTTTTTCATACTTAAAACATGGAGATTTTGTTTATTACTTTTAACTGCTAATAATATCCGGTAGTATGAGTACACTACTGTTCTCCATTCTTTTAGTGAAGGACAAATGAATTTGCTTTTTTCCCCTTTGCATAAAAAAATGCTATAGAGAACAATCTTGCCATTGTACCTCTGAGCATATGTGTACAATTTATTAAGTAATTAATGAATTAGTTTCAAATGGCTAGTCTGGGGAACTGTGGAGAGTAATGAGAGGGTGGTGGAATGTAGACACCAGCCATCATTTTCCAAATTTTCTTCACTTGAAATGTCCTTGTATGAAGTATGATGGTGTCAGAATGCCCATGTTATGCTTGGTTTGGCATGTAGTTATATGATGCAAATAAATGTAAGGAATAGAACGTTTGAAAATAGTTATTAGCCTAAATTTTTTCTGTGCCCTGTCAAGGTGTGATCCCATTTTACCTAATAAGGCTCTCATTAACATACCTTCACCGCAGGAACAAATGCAAAATGTTGAAAGTCAGTTATTTTTGCATTGTTTTCTTTGTCCTAAATTATGCAAATAAATACTTTGGAAATCATGTATTCCTTATAAATCTATCGCTTCGTTTAACAGTGAAGCCTTATTATATACTTGCTTGAAAATTATACTAGGTCATACTGTTCCAAATGCCATAAAATACAAAAGGATAAACGGCTGCATTTTTATTTAAAATACTTTTCCATTTACTCTTCTATTAATACTTTTCTGCCTTAAAAATGTTTATTAATGTATTTTAATAATTGAAATACTCCCATGTAAATGGAATCACTATTGCATGTTATTGTTATAATGGTCCTTTCATTTTACTTTGTGTAAAAATTGCCTGGCAGTGTGCTAAGATATATATCGTTAGTTTCCACTATGGAATATTTTGACTCAGTAGTGTTGGGGTCTGTATTTTGAATTTTAACTCCCTGTCCTTACCATACTGCCTCCACTCCAATTGTACCCTGGAAACAGACTTCTTCAGAAACACAGGGTGAGGCAAAAGATGGGGAGGTGATGGTCCTGATGACAGTTGTAGTGATGGTGGCAGTGGTGGCAATGGTGGCGGTGGTGGCAGTGGTGGTGGGATGGTGCTGGCTGTTGTGATATTGGAGGTGGTAGTGGTGATGGTGGTGAAGGAATGGAGCTGGCACAATTCAGGCCTTTGGAATATAATGATCCAGGTTGGAATCCCAGCTCTGATACTATCTTTATCGTCATGGTTAGGTTAGTTAATGTTTCTGCCCCTGAGGTTTCTCATTTATAAAACATAGAAAATAATTTACCTGATTCATGAGGCACTCACAATGTCTGGCTTGTAGAAAATACATAAAAAATGCCAACTGTTATATATTCCTAAAGTGGCTTTATTTCTTTTCTGATTTTGTTAAGCAACATCTTGAGGGTAGATTTTCTGTGGAAGAACAAAAATATAACTAAAACTTTAGATTTCTGAGTTTCATCAACCAAAGTCCAAGGAATATTTGGGTATTGTATTATTCTCATTTCTGTAAATATTACTTAGTGACACTTTAACATGAAAAAATTTCGAAGGCATTTCTTTGAAAGTGTTATTTAAGTGTCTAGTCTTTGTCTTGCATGCAAATCAATGACAGAGTTATGTTAACATCACATGTTCTGGAGTTTAAATTTCATCTTTTTTTCTTGTTTTTGCTAGTCTTTGAATATCTTACTCTCTCATAAGAGATACTGAAGTGAAAAACTGGAAAGCTATTCAACAGATATGCACAATTACTTTCTCTCTCTCTCTCTCTCTCTCTCTCTCTCTCTCTCTCTCTCTAATCTATCTCTCACAGACCTCACAGACCTCACTAGGTAAATTGCTAAAAGTGCCTTGCCCCAGATATATCAAATTTATATCTCTGTAAGTAAATTAAAGCTCAAGAATCTAACTGTTAAAATAGCATATGGTGACTTTGATATGGCTGATACATAGACAATGCTATGAGAAACACTAAGAAGTAGAGAAAGAACACTGGAACTTTAACACTTATCCTCTGTGAATTTCATCATCTGTAAAAATGAGAAAATATATGCACACCTGTATTTTCCAGCGTATAAGATGACTGGGCGTATAAGACAACCCCCAACTTTTGAGAAGATTTTCCTGGGTTAAAAAGTTGTCTTATACACCAGAAAATATGGTATGCATAAACCCATGGACTCAGGCAATAGGGTGGTGAAGGTCTGGGTGAGGAACGGGGGCAGGCTAGAAGAGGTCCATGGTGGGAAAGGGGGAATTATGTAATACTTTCAACAATAAAGATTTTTTAAAAATGAGAAAATATGTGAAGTGCCAGACACACATTAGATTGTCATTAATTTTATTCTCCTTGTGGAAGGCGGAGTGCTTAGTGGTTAAAAGCATAAGCTTTGGAATCACACTTTAAGCTTAAATCCTAGTGCTTCACTGCTTAGCTCAGTGACTTTAAAAAACACTTAGGCTTTCTACATATAGGTTTCTCATTTGTAGGGTTTTTATGAAGATTGAATTAGATTAGAGAGTAAAAAATAGAAATGACTGCTATAAAGTAGTGCTTAACAAATTATTTGTTTAATAAAAATTACTATTATTTCCCCTTTCCCCATATGAATATATTAAGCCATATGTATATTTACTTACTTTCACATCAAGTATATGTACACATATAAATAAGCTTATTTAATTCATGGTATACTATTTTAATAACAGCATCAGAGAATTTTGCATGAAGGATATATTATGTTATCAATAATTTAAACTAAGTAATAACATGGTTATTTTAGCTATTAACTATGGAATTAGTGGCAAATTAAGAGTGCAAATTCACCATATTTCAAGGATTTTACTGTTTCAGTTTTGTCTCTTTTACATGCTGTTTGGAATAGATCAAGTGGTATATTCCAGGAATCGGCAGGTCTGTGGGTAAGAAGACTAACACTATTCCAACATAAGGAATATAGCTTCTAGAAAAAGGCCAATAATGCAGAGTCTTTGGCATTGACAGGGATTTGTATTTTGAATGGTGGTTATTTTCAATAGTAGTGTTAAAGACATCTTAAGCTTTGTTTCTAGAGTTTTTTATTTAGCTATAAAAGGTTATTTTATAATGGCTGGAGAAGAAAACCTTTCTATGCAAGAAAAAGCTTACTTTTTCTTTAGTAAAAAGGCAATATTTAAAATTGGGACAACATTGTTTGCTCTTCCCTCATAAAAATTCTAAGATATGTATATTGATTGCATTAATAATTTAAGCTACATTATTTTAAATTAATTCATTTATATCTATAGTTATTATTTTAAATTATTTTACTTTTGTTAATTTTCTATTTATTTCTCTGGTATTCTATCTCAGATTTTAAAGCCTGGGTTTATTTTATATTTTCAGCATAAGCACATAGTAACAATAATAATGATGATGATAATGAGTAACATATACTGAGTATGAAATATTCTTGGGCATTAGGCTAAGGACTTCACCTACATTATTTCAGTTTATCTTCAAAATTCTACTACAACACAGACCCATTTATGCCCATTTGGTGCACTATACAATTATAGTATTTATTTGAATGCACTAAAAAAACAACCACATGAAGTTAGTAAGCTATAATAGGATCACTTTCCTGAAGATTTGCACCTTAGTTCTTCCAGTATTTTAATATCTAAGACAATTCACTAAAAACAATGTAACAATTTATAAATTGAAAGTTAAATTATATTTGAACTTATACAAAGAAAAATTTTTGTTTATCACTTTATCCAGGATCTTAGTCATATGTGAATTTTTAGGAATCTGTAAAATTAAATGTAAAATATTATGTATTTAAATTTGCATTTATCTTTCATCGGACTCTAAAATAAATCTATGAACTAAAAATTGTTAAATGCTATTAAAGTTGGTCAGTAAAAATTATCTTCCTCAGAGCAGATATTCTGTAAAATGAAGAAAGTCCACTATGTCCAGTATTATTATTTATCAGTTTGTTCTTATTATTGCTTGTCCTATTTTTCCATTTTCACTCACTTTTACTGTTGTGATAATTTTAAAAATATTTTTAATTCTTCATTATTTAATTTACTTTCTCCTCTAATTTATCGCCTTCTCAAATTATACTTAGAAATTTGAATATAGGATGGCTATTTCTTTATTCTTGGCTAATTATTTCCTATATTTTTAAAATATCTATATCTATACCTATATCTATATCTATATCATCTATCTATCTATATACATATATAAATAAACCCTAATATGCAAATAGACCAAATGGTGGAACAGCCGACCAACCGAACAACCGGTCGCTATGATGTGTGCTAACTACCAGAGGGTGTGCATGGAACATGACAGGCATTGGCCGCAGTGGGATGGTGGAGCAGGTGAGCGGGGGTGCCAGACCAAGACGGGGCACTGGTTGCTGTCATGGGGAGAGCCTCTGGAGGTTACTGAAAATTCTTTGCTCCTCACTGTCACGGTCCTGCCCAGTGCTCACACCTGCGGCCAGTGCTGGCCCTGCTCATACCACTGCCAGCACGAGAGGCGCTGCTTGCACCTGCTGCCGTCGCCCGATGCTGGCCCGGATCACTCAGTGCCCTCAGTGGGTGAGAGTGAGGGCTGCTGGCCCTGATTACCCTTGAGGGCTTCTCCCCCTCCCCCTGTGCTTGAGGAGTGATTGGGACGGGCAGCCACTGCTCGCCCCCGCTGACGGCACCGGCCCTGTTTACACCTGCTGCTGGCGCCAGCCTCAATTGCTCCATGCCCTCAGTGGATGTGAGCAGGGCCAGTGCCATCAGCATGTAGTACTGGCAGCAGTGAGAGTGGCGCTGCCAGCAGACAAGGGACCCAGGGGCCGAGGGGAGGGGCTGGGCAGTGGCACAGAGGATAGGCTGAGACCCACCCCTGTGCCCACCACTGCCTTGCAGCCCACAGTTGCTTTCAAGGTGCATGAATTCGTGCACTGGGCCCCTAGTTTTCTAGTAAAACTAGGCTGTGGAGTTATGGAAACCAAGTTAAGATCTATTTACTAAGGAATGCTGAGAAGTTAGAGAATTCCCTATAAGGTCTGAACAGAACACTGCTCTCCCAAGTGTGGTGTGAAGACCACGGTGGTATGTAAACTCTTTATTACCAGTCCATTCCTGATGGGAGCAAAAACTGAGAGCAATTATTTAGAAACATTACCTTTTGATATTGCTTTGAAATCCCAGGATATGATCATTTTTCTATTAATTCATTTTGTTGCTATTTTGTAAGACTTGGTCTGCAACATGGAGTGGAAACTTGAAAACGTGGCTCTTTAACCACAGCTAGTTTAAGAGATAGTGATGTAGACTTCTAGGCTCACCAGCTTCAAAAGTCCCATTGAAGCAATTAACAGAGAATAAAAGGGCGCTCATCATTTTATTCTGGAACTTTAAGTTTTGAACTTTATGAAACTGGGGATAATCGTATTTTTCCACATACAGGTATTTGGAATCATTGCAGTGGTTGGCTGGACAAATTTAGAATACTGTTAAATTACCAGTTTTAAATGGGGGCAATATTTATTCTTTTCTTCTTCTAATACGTATATATGTAGAGAGTGGGGAAAAATAGGTTTACAGTTGTTCATATGGAAAATAATACAATAATAAATAATAATAAACTGTGTTTCATGTAACCACAATTGTAAACCTCCTTTTGATACACACACACACACACACACACACAAATTAAGAGCATTACTGTATAAAACATTTTATAGAGGGAGAGAAGTGTGACACAGAGGTGGTAGTTGGTGCTCTGATAATCAATGAAAACATAAGAGAAAGAAAGAGCTGAGCCCTGGTGAGTTTAGTTTAAAGGCTAGAGCCTCAGCCTGCAGAATGAAGGTTCTCGGGTTCGATTATGGTCAAGGGCCCGTACCTCAGTTGCAGGCATGATCCCTGACCCTGGATTAACAACAAAAGGAAAGAAAGAAAGAAAGAAAGAAAGAAAGAAAGAAAGAAAGAAAGAAAGAAAGAAAGAAAGAAAGAAAGAAAGAAAGAAAGGGCTGAAAGGTAAGTTTTAGAATGCAAGCCTCATGAAGTCCACTAGAATAAGGATGGGGAGGAGTGCTATGGTCACCTGGGAAATTTAGGAATTTATAAAATTATTATAGTATTTTTCAAATACAATTTAATGATTATAACTAAAATGTTACTTACATTTATATTACTGTGTATTAATGGAATGCTGAGGAGAGAAGTAATTATTAAGATGATGGGATAGTGATCAAAGTAATCAATTTAGTTCCCTAGGTGAGAGTGTAGTGGGAGTTAGAAGAGGCACTAATGTCAACCCTGCACGTCTTGAATCTTCTTTCCTCTACTTTTTAATAGACTACTTTTTGGAGCAGTTTTAGTTTCACAGAAAAATTACTCAGACAGTTCAGGTATTTTCCATAGATCTTTTGCCTCAACATATACATAATCTTCCTTATTATCAGCATCCCCACCACTGTGGTAAATTTTTATAATCGATGAACGTCCATTGACACATCGTTATCATCCAGAGTCCACAATTTAAATTAGGGTTTACTCTCAGTGTTGTGCATTCTATGGGTGTGGACAAAGTTATAGTTGCATATACCCCCCATTATAGTATCACACAGAGCATTTTCACTGCCCTAAAAATCCTCTTTGCTCTCCCTGTTTATCACTCCATCCCACCCTCCTTCCGAACTCCTATCAACCACTTATCTTTCTACTGCCTCTAGAATTTTGATTTTTCCAGAATGTCAAATAGAATCATTCAGTATATGTAGTCTTTTCACATCCCCTTTACTTTTTGTGTGTGACATCTCATTCCTAGTTCTCAACCTAAATATAAAATCCTTTCAACAAAAAGCCTTCTTAAATCCACAATCAGTTAGTTTTTTACATTGCAGTCTTATTTTTTTCTTTGCAGTACTTATCGTAGTTTATGTAATTAATAAACTGACAAAGCTCATACATAAGCTATAAGTTCAATTTCAGTGGTTCAGCATATCTTACACTTCAGAGGTGTTCTAATAATATGTAATTTTGTCTTATATTTTATTATTTTAAATTTATTTTTAAAGTATTTTTATTGATTTCAGAGAAGAAGAGAAAGGGAAAGAGAGACAGAAACATCAATGATGAGAGAGAATTATTGGTAGGCTGCCTCCTGCACACCCCCCATTGGGGATTGAGGCTATACCCTGGGTATGTACCTTGGCCAGGAATTGAACCTTGACCTCCTGGTTCATAGGTTGATGCTCAACCACTGAGCCAAGCTGGCTGGGCTTTATTTTTTAATCTGGTATAGTTTATTTTATTTTAAAAAATACCTAAAATTGTTATGAACAAAGTAGGGTGTAATTTCTATATGCCAAATAATGTTCTAGTTTATGCAGTATATTTTGGAATAGACTTCAAATGTTTTAGTAGCCACCTTTCACTTTTCTTCTACTGAAATCTATTTGGTGACAGTTACTAAAATTAGCAGTATGTAATCAATGGGTTTCATAGCTGGAAGAGACTGGAAAATTAGTGCAAATACTCTACGCACTCATTTTACAGAAGAATTATCTCAGAATCCATTCGTTTATCTAGGATTGCAGAGCTGCACAGGGCTGGAACCTCATTATCCAAACTTGAATTCAAGATTTCTTAGTCCATTACTTGGGGCCACTACTCCCAAAATTCTTTCTTGGTCAAGGAAGCCTAGAAAAAGTATCAGAGTATTGGAAAAAGTAAAGTCTAGAGTGTAATCCTAGAATTGAAAAGTTCTTTTTTTCTCCTTTCTTATATATGGTCTTTCCCTTCCAGTAATAAAACTTTTCATGAAAGGTGCATATTGTGGATACCATTTTTCTTTTAGTTATCAGTATTCTAAGAAGCACACAAAAAATTTGGACTTCAGCCCTTTCATCTCCATTTTAAAGAACATTTGATAGCAGATACCACTGTTTTCTAATTCAGTGTTCCCAAATCTATTGAAATCCTGCCTTTTTTCCCCTCTTACATGCATATTCTCAGCACCAGACAGTAAACACATTATTTTGATATAATTTACTCTATGGAATGATATTATGGATATGGATTGTGGAAGAACCACTATGACACAATGGCCTTAGTATACAACCACTAATTCTAACACTAGTCATGCCATGCATTTCCGGAGATTCTCATTTTATTGATGAGGACACTGATTCAGAGAGAAGAGATTAAATAATTTCCCAGATTCGCACAGCTCATTAACAGTAATGCCAGGTGTGTCTAATCTAAAGTGTATGTTTGTACTTGTTTTGTTGTGCATTCACCACACTAAATTCCCTCTATTACTGTAAACTAGAGGCCTGGTGCACGAAATCAATGCATGAGTATGGTTCCTAGGCGTGGCTAGCGATCGAAGTGTGAGTGTCTGGAGTGGAAGGGGAGGTCCCAGATGACCTCTGGGCCCTAGGCAGCACCTGGGTTCCTGGGCCCCTGTGTGCCACCCTGCACCCGAGTCCCCACGCAGAGATATGGTGAGCGTGGCCGAATGCTGCGGGCCTGGGCACAGTGTCGGCATCTGGGCCACCCAGCGTGCTACATGGAAGCCAGGCAGGCAGTGCACTCTTTCTCAGCCAGCCTTGCAGACCAGCTCCTGAACAAAATCATAGGCTACCCAACCAGCCCCTGCGGTCCCGGCAGCTGTGGCCTGACTTGCCTGGAAGAGGCCGCGTGGATGCGGGGCAGGATCCTCACAGGCACCCGGCACCTGAACACCTGCTGCCAGCGCCACATCGCTGACACCTGCCATGTTCTGTGCTGCTGTCTGGTGGTCAGTGCACATCATAGCGAGGTCAAACTCTCAGTCTCCCGGTTGCCCAAAGGGACAATTTGCATATTAGGCTTTTATTATATAGGATTGTTTTTCTCAACTATGAAGAATAAATCTGTGGGGGTTATTGTTATATTTGTGCTAGCTATAACATTTTATCTAGGACTTCTTTTACCATTTTAACAATAATTTGTCATCTAAGTCATTTTCACCTTCATAGAAATATTTTGTGACAGTTTCATAGAATAATTTTTCATCCAAATATGTATGGTTTTATTTTAAGTAGCTTGGCCAAGTATGCTTCATGGTTCTTACCAGGAATGTGAACTTCTAATCCAAACAAATCTCAGTAGTCAAAATACAGTTAATGAATTAATACAGACATTGCCTAATCTGTGGCATCTTCAGTTGTAACTGAAAACCTTAACAACCTAGCTTCATCCTTTACTCACTTGGTGATTTAGGAAAATTATTTAACCTTTTGAAACCTCAATTTTCTAACCTATAATACTGGGATGATGATGTTAACCCCTATAAGATGTTTTGGGGGATCACAAGAAAAAATGCATGTCAAACACTTGGCACCCTGCCTGAAAGAGTACGTGCTTAATAGATATTTTAGTCAGATCTTACTTGTCCTGTCTGAAGATTGAACAGCTAGAGAAATATTCCCAGATCCTGGAATGTTGCCACTATAGAATAGGTGTATTTCATAAAAGAATTATGAATAAAAGACACCCTTTCTCATCCATGCTGGGAGGTGTTTAAAAAGTCCCTAATACCATGTGTCACATCCCTCTTTACTTCTGAGAGGATGTGACACTAATTCTAGCGGTTGTAATGTGATGAAGTACACAAAAGCTCTTGTTAGGATGTGGTGGGGAATCTCAGCAGCTCAACTGCTCAATAGCTACAAGGTAAAACCTAATTTAGCAGATCCATCAATATGAAACCTCATCTACAAATGTTTGGCTCCCTTCGGAGGATCGTGTCCAAATTACTGGTCAAAGGCTGAAAGGAACCAAATTATGATGAATTATTGTTGGGATATGATAGATGTCTCTGTCTCTAGTTGACAGAACATGCCCTCATGTGTAATAGTTTACTTTTCCAAGTTTTTTAAATGTGTGTTCACTAGGTCAGCTAAGCTTTGGCAACTCTACCCCCCCTACTTAGTATTTGTTATGTAACAAAAGGGAGTCATGTCTAATACTCTAGAAATACTGTTCAGAAGCCAAAAATAGTCATTATTATATCACTAAACTGGCATTAAAACCCATAAGGTATTTGTAGAATGCCAAGCACTTTACTTTTTTCTCTCCTTATTGTGCAGATAAAGCTTCCTCTGAAATAACCGCTGAAATAAAAAGGTCATTCACTCCATGCTTTCGTGCAAGTTTCATGAGCTGACATAAAGCCTGAGAGGGTGTAAGGAAACACTGCCATGGGAGAATCATCCTATAACAGACAGCTTTCCTTCTTAATGTAGTAGGCCCCTCTCCCTTCCTGTAGAGATTTTTTCTTTCTGAACAGTCTACTTTTGTAAATGAAGTAATAGATACTTGAGTTAAGCTATGAACCTGTCTTTAAATGATTTACAGCAGTTAGTCCTGAGCCTGAATATGTTCCATCCAAACATCAATTAAAATGTCACGTGTGTGCTGACATCATTTTGTTTGTTATACACATATAAATAGTAAATAAATTTATAGTTTTTGAAGAGAGTTCTCAAACAGGACTTCTTTGGTTCCACTTATGTAGAGAGATGGAAACAACCTTGTTCCCAGCTGTGATTCTCAAATATTTTGATCACAGAACCACTTTACACTCTTAAAAGCCATTGAGGACTTCAAAGAGCTTTTCTTTATGTGGGTTATACCTTCCAATATTTACTGCAGAAATAAAAACAGATAATTCTTTCAGTATTTATTAATTCATTGTTTTTTGCTGGGTCATTCCTTAAGGAACACAGAATGTCACATCAAATGAGTTGGAGGGGAGCACATGGGTCAAGGATGATAATCAGGACAGAAACTTTAGGGTTTATGTTTTTAAAGTGTTATTCTCGCAGTATTACATATTCACTAGAGGCCCAGTGCACAAATTCATGTACCAGTGGGGTCCCCTCAGCCTGGCCTGTGGGATCAAGCCAAAACAGGCTGACTGACATTCTCTAAGGGGTCACAGATTTCGAAAAGGCCCAGGCCAGGCCAAGGGACCCCACCGGAGCAGGATTGGGGCTGGGGAGGGATGCAGGAGGTTGGGCAGCCAGGGAGGGACCACGGGAGGGCTCTAGGGCGTGTCTGACCCAACTGGCTCAGTCCTGATCGGCCAGATCTCAGAAGCTAGCTAACCTACTGGTTAGAGTGTCTTCTCCCTGGTGGTCAGTGCACATCACAGGGAGCAGTTGAGCAGCATTAGCATATCATTAGCATATTACGCTTTGATAGGTTGAACAGCCGATTGGGCAACTGGACACAGCATATTAGGCTTTTGTTATATAAGATTTTGTGGATGTTTATATATACAGGGTAGGGGAAAAGTAGGTTTACACTTGTTCATATGGAAAATAATACAATAATTAATGAATAATACAAGAATAAACTATGTTTCATGTTCTCATGTATAAACCTACTTTTGCCCCAACATGTATTTCCTTATTACTCCCAGTGGTGACAATAGTCTCTGCTGTTTTATAGCTTAAATCTAGTATAGATATTCATACATAGGTTGTGTACTCAATAACATCTGATTATTAAATTCTAATTGTTGAAAAAGATGTCTGTGAAATGTGATAAAATCTAAACAGTAGAACAATCCAGCATCATGAAATTATCTATCTTGGAAAGGAAAGAATCAAGTATGATGTCCTTCCTGTAGAATTTCATCATTTTGCGCATCTCTGGAGAAGAAGCCTTTTGACCACATTTCTTCCAAAATATAACTACCAAACATTTGTGTATTTTTAATGTAGATTACCAGTTTATTTTACCATTAGAAGTCCTATTATTTTTTTCCATGTAGCAGAGGCTATAGAAACTCTGCCATTTCTCTGGAGACTATTCCAATGAGTGCCAGCCATCTTCCAGCTTCTGCATATGTTTCTTTGAGAGTTTCTTCTCCAAAACCAGAGGCCATGCTGACTTCCAACATAGCAGACCACAGGTGTTAGAGTTAACACTCTCAGGACAGCTTTGCACCATGGCTGGCAGGAATTAGTGGTAAATAACCCACCTGCCTCACCCTTGGGTTTATAACTTGGAGAATTGTTATATGCCATTTCCCTGGGTTTCCTGTAGGATTAACTATTGTCCCCCACAGTGGTAGTATGATAATGCTCCTCTTCACTTCCTTGTCTCATCCTCTCTCTCCTGCCATTGCTTCCAGCACCTTCCACATAAAGTATTCACATGTGAATTCTTTTCTTAGCATCAGTTTGGGGACAGTGAACACCATTCTCAGAAAAGACTTGTTTTACTCCTTATTTGCTGCAAGATTTAAATGATCAATAACATAAGCATTTATCAGCTACATAGCTTAGAGATCGTTTTTTAGTTTGTGGGTTTTTGTAGTTTTCTCAGAGAAAAATGTCCCATTTTTATTAGATAAAATGTAACCAATTTTTTTCTTTATTATTTCTGGCTCTAGAGCCACATATATTATTTTTTTCTAACCTCACTCTAAAACATAAAACCCCCCACAAAATACAAAAGACAAAAACAAAAAAAAACCCTCTTACAATTTTTTCTTTTGTTTTGTTTTTAATTTTCACTTTTGATAGCATATGAGAAAGGTATAGATTAAAAGTTGTTGTTTTTTCATATCAGTAGCTCTTTTCCCCCCAATACTATTCAGACATTATATTACTTGAAATCAAAACTTGCATTTGGCTATATTAAATAACATTAGATTTTCAAACAAACCTCTCTTTCCCATTCTGTGCTTCTGTGTGGTCCCCTAATATCTGACTTAAAACCTGCATTTAGGAGTGATATATATATATATAACCACATTGTGAATTTAAGTTATCATATTAATAAGGCCACCAGTTTCATATTTAAATTTAACCCTTAGTGTGAAAAAATTTGGTCTTCTACTAAATGTGTATAAGGTATTGTATTAAAATTAGACAAAAAGTCTTAGTACCAGTCATAGAAAGTGATGATCATTTAGTCGATCGCGGGATTTGATTTAGGACAACCTTAGTAATATTTGTAAGATGAGTTGTTGAGTAATCTACTTAGTATGGCTGACCTCATCCTTGATTATTTTCTTGGCTTTTAATGTGCTCATGCTCTTATGAAACTTCATTTATTGTCTATAACATTCATTTAGTTTTAATGATATAATAATTTCTACTGTCATATTTTATTATTTTACATATATATAATGTATATATATGCATTTTATACACACACACATTATCTAGCCATAGGTCTTCTACTACTCTTTAAGGCATACATTTAATTTTATTTCTAACTAGGGGCCCAGTGCACGAAATTCATGCATTGGTGTGTGTGTGGGGGGGTCCTCAGTCCAGCCTGCCCCCTCTCACATACTGGGAGCTCTCAGGGGGTGCCCTACTGACGGCTTAGGATTGCTACCTGCTCCCCTTGGGGAGTAGGCCTAAGCCGCAGTCTTGCCTCCCTTTGTGGGAGGTGACCAGGCTAATCAGGGGAAGCCACCAGCCCCATCACCCTGCTGCTGCAGCCACTGCCAGTCACTGCAGCCATCAAGGTGTTTTCATCAACATGGACTCCAGTCCCTTCACCATGAAGAAATGACAACTTTCTTTAGGCATTTTCAAGATGTGTCTTTCATAGGATATGACATTTCTTTCTTTGTTTTTTTTGTTGGTTTTTTTTTCCTCATCTGAGTATATGTTTCCATTAATTTTTAGAGAATGCAGAAGAGAAGGGAAAAACAGAAACAACAAAGTGAGAGGAACACTTTGATTGGTTACCTTGTGGATATGCCCTGACCTGGGCCCTGGCCAGGGAGGAGCTTGCAACCTAGGTACATGCCCTTGGTCAGAATTGAACCCAGACCCTGCAATCAACAGGCTGAGGCATTATGCACTGATCCAAACTGGCTAGGGTAGGATATGACATTTCTTAGCCCTCCAGCAGTGGACCTTCATTTTTTTTTCTCCAGGAGTGTCATGGAAAAACCATAGATGCCTTTTTGGATTCTTATTACCCAAGTTACTAAGAATATTACCAGTGGCATAGAGGGAGCTTAGCCAATGAGCAGTAAGAAAAGGTGTTTCCTCTGTAGTTCACTGCGATCACCAGCTCCATCCCTGCCCCTCCAATCCCAGCTCCACCCCTGCCCAGGCCTGTAACTTCTGGCAGAGGATGCAAGCCTGGGCAGAAGACTCCCAAGCCCCTCCAATCACCAGCTTCACAGAGCCCAGGCCTCTGCAATCACTGGATCTGATCCTGACCCCTGCCATTGCTGGCTCTGCCCTTTCCCCACTGTCAGCCTCTGGCCAAGGCTGCAGGTCTGGGCAGGGGACCTTCAGGCCCCTCTGATCACGGGCTCTGCCCTTGCTCCATTACAGCCTCTGTCCAAGGCTTCAGGCCTGGGCAGGAGACCCCCAGACCCCTGCTTTGCTGGCTCCACTGGAGCCCAGACCCCTGAGATTACTGGCTCTGCAGAACCCAGGCCCCTGCAATCTTCGGCCTTGCCCCTGCCCAGGCCTGAGGCCTCTGGTCCAGGCCTTGTGCCTGGGTAGGGCACCCTCATAACCCCCTGATAACCGGCTCTGCCCTTGCCCCCTCCAATCACTGGCTCTGCCCTTACCCATGCCTGAGGCCTCTGGCCTGGGCAGAGGACCCCCAATCCCCTCTGATTGCCTTTTTCACTCCTCGGGCCCCCTGCCTCCCTCCCCACCTGCCTGGCTAACAGGCCTGACCACTTCAGTGGCAGGGCTGAGCCGGACTGGGTGCTGCCATCTAGTGGATATGGGGATGGCCATCTTTGTGAAGGAGTGATGCCTAATTTGCATATTACTCTTTTATTAGACAGGATTATCTCCCCAATGTACAGAGCTGTGAAAGAGGTAGGGAAATTCTTCTATACATGTTAAATAAAAAATGTAAATTTAAAAGATTTGAAAGCATATGCTTTATTTTATAATATATCATACATTCTAATATAAATAGCTTATGAATAAGTGTGAAACTAACCTCTTTTTTTGTGTAAGAATACATACTATCAAGTTCCTGTATTTATCCTCTTAAAATCTTGAGTAGAGCATTCAATGATCAGAAACAAAGAAGGTTGATGCCAAAGATGTACTCTATATAGAAAAAGACATGTTTGATTTTGTTTATAGTTTCATCACATTTTAATTTTTCTCACAAATTAAAGAATAGTTATGAAATAGAATGATAAGAAAACTATTTTTAAAAAAATATTATAATTCTATCAGAAAAAGACTGATAAATCAATGCATTTGTAGGACATGGTAGAGGGTATTTGTGAAACCATGCCAGAGAGCCCAGATAGTCAAGGCCTTGTTGTTAGTATGCCAGAATGGCCAAGGCCACTCTGAACATGAAAATTCTAATCAGAATGTTCAGAGCTAAGATACCATAAGCAGGTGCAAGGCCACAGCAATCTCACAGTATACTGCGCAACCCAAATGATTGATGTCATTGTTGGCTAGAGGCCTATTTTGTCTAAGTGGTATAATACATGGTACTGACTAGCTAGAGTATTCTGGAGAAGCTGAGACAGGCTCAGAGGATGTAGCTCTTACGTGTGCAGGAAAGGTTGGAGAGGTTGGAGAAGCTGCAGAGAGCTCAGGCACTACTATGTGAGGCGGTGAGTTTCGGGGCAGCATGCAGCTGCTCAGATAATAACTGTAGGTATAGAGACTGATGCTGCTTTGCTGCTTGATGGGAAAGATATTTAGTTTATCAGCGGGTGTGCAGCCACCTGTATAAGACTTTGCTGTGTTTTGTCTAATGGCTACATGGCCACTGGCTTCCACAATAAAGACTCATTCCTATACACCTACAATTTCTCATGGCTTCTCTGTCTATGATGTGATGTCCAAGAAGGTCCAGTCCCTGGAGAGGGGCCTGGACCCAACAGCTAGTTCCATGGGTGGGGTTTGTTTATCACTGTATATAAATTAAAATATTTGTCATAAATCCCATAAAGCTTTTATCACAAATAACATCTCAAAGCCTTTGGATACTCACTTGAACTTGTGCAAACCTATGTTAGTAATATTACTACCAGAGTATCCATTTATCTACTCAAGATTATATGTGTTTTATTATGTCAGGCAATATATTTTACATTAATAATCATCAAATTTTTCACTCTTGGTATTTTTAGCATAACTGTATTCATAAAATATGAGTCCTTTCATATAGCTAAAGTAGTTTCCCAAGAATTTACTAGGAGTCAGTGAAGAAACTTCAAATATATTTCACATTACAAATATCCAATATTTTTTAAAAATGTGAAAATCATTTTAAATAAGGTGAACCTGTTTTTCTTTTCTTCTTTATTTACTTTCAAATTCAGATTATCCTTTCTTAGTTCATGCAACCACCATCAATTTTCCTCTAATTATATCTCATCTATCACCCATCTTATTTGCTTTCAAGCATTACCTATCTTAACTAATAAAAGCGAAATATTAAAATTAACTGTTTCTCCGGGATGGGGTTAGCCATGCCCACCAGCCAATCAGAGCTGCTGTATGCAAATTAGCCCAGCCAAGATGGTGGAGGCCGCAGCCCCGGTGTGCAGCTTCTCCAGGGCTGCGGCCTCCACCATCTTGACAGTTTCCCACCTGGGAAGGCATCCAGCACCTTGGGCCTGCGGATGCCTTTCCAGGCGGGAGCCTGGGGTGGGGGAGGTGGGGACCAGGCGGCTGGACCCCATGGCCCCCGCCCAGGAGGCCCGCGGGGGTCCAGCCAGCGCCGCCACAGCCTCGGCTTCGGCTTCGCCGGCCGGGAGCCTTCCAGGGCGCGGGGATGAGGCGGGTGGCCCGTAGGGTCAGTGGGAGCTGTGGCCAGCCTGAAAACTGCCCTCAGCCCCTCACGCAGGCTTGCTACACCCCCTGGGGTGAGGGTCTCCACTGGGGTGCTTGACCAGCCTGCAAACAGACATTGGCCCCTCACCCAGGCTGGCCAGGCACACCAGCAGGTGGACATCCCCAGAGGGGTCCCAGACCAGGAGAGGGCACAGACCAGGCTGATGGCCCTCCCCTCCCCCCGCCAGTGCACAAATTTTTGTGCACTGGGCCCCTAGTAAAATAATAAAAGAGAGGAAAATGTGCTCTTTTTACTAGTTAAAAAATGAAGAAATTACAAGGTATAAAATATAAGCTTATCTGATCAAAGTTTATTATCATTCTGATTTTTAATTTTTTTCAAACATTTGCCTACATCATTTAGAATTTTATATTTAATTCAACTTCTACCTTAATGATTTTAATTTAAAATGTCCCTGCCAGGGATGCTACCACATGTACTGCAATTGAAAATTGGTGTGCCAATTATCATGTTGTGAAATATCAACGAGCGCAGGGCTGGGCCTTGGACAAGGGCTGGGCTGGGGCTCAGGGCGCAGGCAGCTGCCATGGTTCCCCCCACGCCAGTGGCTGAGGGCTTGCAGGGAGTGTAGTGGGCGAGGGTGGGGGAGCTTCCTCGGCTCCTTTTTCCTCTGGCTTTTGGGTGGCTCGGCAAGGGCCCCTACCAGTGGGAGTCAGGAGCAGCCGGGCCACTTAGGGTGCAGGGCATGAGGTGCGGGGTGCGGGCTGGTGGTGGGGAGTGGGGGTTCAGGCTGGAGCTGGGGGGG
>PVJC01034698.1:0-18670 GCA_004026665.1 Murina feae
GAGAGAGATGACTAGATGCATTTTGTGGATGGTTTTGGTAATGTCAAGAATGACTTGCTGTAAAAAAATCAAAACAAAACTATTTTGGTATCTTGCTCTTTTATTAGCGTGTCCTCATCAAAGGTCATGGTGGGGAAAAGTCTTGCTTCTGGGAAACTGATTTCATCATCCAACTTCTCTTTCCACTGGAGAGAGCTGGGCCTGGAGTCCCCACCAAAGAAATGCCTCAGTGCTCAGGGTGGTTCAGACCCCGAGTGAGCTAGTCTTTCCACTTCTGAGGAAGAGCCTTCTAGATTTCCCTGTTCCCTAAAGGCCTCCACCTGGGCTGGATGAGCGTCTATTGTACAGATATGTTTTCATTTTTGAAACTCCCTATTTTACCCCTTGACTGATTTTTAATGTTAAATTTTAATCATCAGCTTAAAACAAGTCACAAAATTGCCATAGCCTCCAGGAAATTGCTATCATTCTATTTTCATGTCAATAGATAGGTTTGGAGAGTTGTTATCTCTAGTACAAAAAACCTTTTGGAGATTGTAACAACAAAGACTAGCAGCCACATTGTTGTACTTTATTGTTGGGCCTCAATTCTACTGACATTTTCCATCTGTCTACTCAGTTTCCAAACCGGCCGCTGGGTCATGGGGGAATGAAGGAGGGAAAAGACCTTTTAGGCAAGTTCCAGAGTTGGGAGTAGGGGTAGGGTATGGAAGGGGTCACTGGAAGGTGAAAAATAGGAACAGGAATATAAAGATGTGTGAGAGGGAAAGCTGAACAAGAGAATGAGAGTTAAGACAACAGCGGTAACAATTATTCAAACTTAGCTTCTTTAAGAAGAATCTGGGACACAAGTAGCAGGCAACTGCAGACAGATCTTGGTCTGTACCTCCTGCGAGGCTCCAGAGCCAGCTCACCCAGTGGCCAACTTCACACCACGCTAGAGCACCACTCCAGGGGCAGACACTGTGGGCTTGATCCGTGCACAGCAGCTCCTCATTGTACTTGCAGCCTGTTCCTCCCGCCAATCAGCCCCAGTGTCAATCCCTCCCATTGACTTTACAAACAACAACAGTTAAAGCTCAACTACAACAGGAGGGTTCACATAGCCCACACAGGGGGGAGAGCGGGTATGCCTGGAGCACCCCACTGGGTTAAGAAGCTTCTGGAGAGCTAAAAGATATGGGTGCCAAGCTGCCATCCCCACTTCCCTGGTTGAGATACAAGACCTGAGGCGCGAGGGTCAGGAATCTACAACAATCACCCCAGACAATTCCAATGCAAGTGTTCCTTCAACTCCACATGAAACAGTGAACTAGAGGAAGAAGCAGAAAATAAATGTACATGATGGCGTAGAAATAATTTCTGGGATTTTGTGAAGTTTCTGGTAGTCATAGAAGGACTTAAAATTGAAGCTGAGTTCTTATAAAAAAATCTATGCTTAACCATTTTGCTATATCGGCTTTTGACTAATTCTCACTTTAATTAAAAATCAGGCTTTACACAAGTCCCTATTTTTAATCCAGACATGAAAATTCGAATGTGTAATAAGAATGTTAGGATGTCCAGCCATACCTTAAAGATACTGTGGGTTCGGCCCCAGACCACCGCAATAAAGTGAGTTGAAATTCTTTTGTCGATGAAGAGTCATTGCCATCAATTTGTAAAAAACACAACATCTGTGAAACACAATAAAGGGAAATGAAATAAAATGAGTTATGGTTGAAATAAGGTTAAATAAAAGCTATGGTTTAAATGATTTTCTGCCTCTCTCAATTTAGTGTTGCAGACATGTGCTTTCACCAATGTGTCATAATTAAAATAATTTCAATGAGGCTGTGTATTGGGTTAGGCTGCGGTTCTCAACCTGTGGGTCACGACCCCTCTTTGGCACTCGAATGACCCTTTCACAGGGGTCGCCTAAATACATCCTGCATATCAGATATTTACATTACGATTCATAACAGTAGCAACATTACAGTTATGAAGTAGCAATGAAAATAATTTTATGGTTGGGGGTCACCACAATATGAGGAACTGTATTAAAGGGTTATGGCATTAGGAAGGTTGAGAACCACTGGGTTAGAGTAAAGACACCTATGGGTTAGGGTTAACGTTTAAAGATAGCTACAAACATAGGGAGACTAAGACAAGTAGCTATCGAACACCCATCACATAACCGTCATTATTTAGGCACCATGGAGAGGAAGACACATTTAAAACATTGTCCTTGGTCCTAAGGGTACTATAAATATGGTGAGATAAGGCATTTAATAATACATGAGAATCATTTATTTATTCGACAAACATTTACTGAGGTTGAAGACTGATGAGTATGAAAGCATCGTTATTTTGTATTAATTTTATTATTCTTTATGCCTTTTTGTATGTCTGAATAGCTTATGATAAATGATTTTGAAGCAGTTCACTTTTAGTGTTGGTTGGTAACTAACAACTGCTAATATTATTGATTTCAGGTTTTGAAAAAAAACTATAGCACTCAAGGCTGAGTTAGGACTAATACTAATTGGAAATCCTACCTTCATATTAATCCTAAGGCCAAAATATCTGGTAACTACTTTATTTTTGAAATATGTTCTTATTGACTTTTAGAGAGAGAAGAAGGGAGAGGGAGGGAGAGATAGAAACACTGATTGGCTGCTTCCTGCACACACTCTACTGGGGATCGAGTCCAAAACGCAGGCATGTGTCCTTACTAGGAATGCAACTTGGTGCCCAGGAGGACACCCAACAACTGAGCCTCACCCGCCTGGCTGGTAACTATTTTTTGCTTTTAATTACCTGTACTTACTGTTCCTTTCAAGGTGCCTTTAGTATGAACTCTATTTCATTCATGCCAGTACTTAATGACCATACTGCCTGCTGATGTTTGTATGACTTCTACACATATGTATCTTGGTCTCTAAATTGAGCATAGAGAAGGGACCCTACCTCATGCCTCTTTGTATTCCAGACATGCAATGTAGCACCCTGCCCTAATGATTGCTAATCATGATTTATGTAAGTACAAAAGACTCTTGTTATAAAAACAGTATAATTGGACAGTGCAACACGTAAGACTATGGGCTTGCCACGTTATTTCAGTCTCTCACTGATCAGAATGGTGTTTCTAAGAACGTGAGGGATGCCTTATTCGAAAGAAAAATAAACCTTGAAGTAATAGGATCACCCTATTTTACTGAGAAAGATGACGGTCAAAGGTTTTCCTGATAGAGAATTATTAGATTCATGGATCATTTAAGTCCATATCCATGCCCAGAAGAAAAGTGAATATATTAATCAGCCAAGCTCCCTGTGCAATGTAGGACTGTATAAATGCTAATCTCAAAGTAAAATTTCTGCCCAGTAGAAATTTAAAATCCAGAGCAAAGCTAGCAGGAGGGGGAAAGGGGGATTTAAAATTAAAAAGAGAGAGGATAGGAATTTTAATGCACTCAGTTTAACTTTTGTGTGTTTAGAAAGCACCATAAACTGATTGTGGGCAGTATTTCTCCTTCAATGTGTAATTGTAGCTGCGTTTCTATCTCAGCCTCTAGAAACTGCATCAGTTGCTTTGGATGTCTTGCCAAGCATATGTGATGATAACTCAGACCTACCTTCTCTACTTCCACCCCATCAGATGCCTACTTCCATCTTCAGGTCCTGCTCCCCCCTCATCAGACCAATAGCTCCCTCCTTGCTCCAACGGCTCCTTTTAACCTCCTCCACTTCCCTGTCCCGTTTTTCTTCTAGTAATCCCACCTGGCAGTACCCAGTCCTGGCTCTTACTTTTCCCTGGTTTCCACTTTCCACCAGCTCCACCCTGGCCCTAGGGCTATTGTGTGCAAAACCACCTTTCTGCTCGAAGAGCCTCAGCACCAGCAGCACCTGGGAGCTTGTGGGGATTGCAGGATCTCAGCCCTGCCCCAGGTCCACTGAATCAGAATCTGCACTTCAACGAGGTTTCCTGGTGATTCCCGTGCACATGAAAATTGGCAGGCATCAACTCAAAACACTGGTGCAGCTACAAGAATCACAACCTCCAATCACAGCTGCTTCAGCCATCTCTGCACACCCTAGGGAGATTTTCCTAGGCAGCAAGTCACCCCAGTCCCCAGAGCTGTGGTTTCAAACTTGATATAGCAGTCCCCCCCTTATCCGTGGAGAAAATGTTCCAAGATGCCCACTAGGTGCCTGAAACCACAGATGGTACCCACCTGTATATACTCTATGTTTTTTCTATACCTAACTACTAATAATAAAATTTAATATGTAAATTGGGCTCTGTAAGAGATGAACTACAATCACTAGTAATAAAATAGAATAGTTATAACAATACTAGAGGCCTGGTGCATGAAATTTATGCACTGGGGGGTGGAGGTCCCTCAGCCCGGCCTGCACCCTCTCAAAGTCCAGGAGCCCTGTGATCAATTGCCCCACAGAGGGAGACTCTGCCCACCTGCTGTGACCTGGGCCTCCCTCTTTGGGGCAATTGTGGAGCCCCCACACCCATCTATTGCTCTGCCAGCCAGTGACCTGGGCCTCCCTTTGCAGGGTGATCGATCAGGAAGCCCCCCGATCGATCACCCTGCAGAAGGTGACCTGGGCCTTCCTCTGCAGGGCGATTGTGGGGCAATGTCAGGGCCCCCAACCAACTGCAGGCCACCATGGCTGGCCTGGCACCAGCGTGTACCATAGCATGGTTGTCCAAAGGTCATTCTGCTGTTCAGCCGTTCAGTCAATTTACATATTATTCTTTTATTATTACAGATTCTCTAATAAAAGTTATATAATATGGCCTCTCTCCCCTCTCTCTTACAAAATATCTTATTGTACCATATTGATCTTTTCATTTAAAGAAAGCACTTCACAGCTTCTCTTCGGCATATCCAAATTGCCAGCACCACTACTCTTGCTCTTTAGGGCCATTATTAATTAAAATAAGGGTTACTTGAACTCAAGCACTGTGATACCTAGACAGTAGATCTGATACAGAGCTGGCTACCAAGAGACTAAGGGGCAGGGAGCTTAAGTTCTCATGAGGGACAGTGTGCAAGTTTTCATCATGCTACTCAGGCCTGCCCTAAGCTTTTGAATATTTTTAGACTGTGCTTGACTTCAGGTAACTGAAACCACAGAACCTGAAACCCCAGATAAGAGAGACTAGTGTGTTCTCTTCGGAAATCCACCCATTACTTTCTCCCTCTTGTCAGCTAATAGCATTACCTGTTCTACTGCAAACAATAAAGGCCTCAGGCAGGAAGTCCTCCACTGCTTACCTCTATGTCTGCTCCATCCCCCTCTGAACCACAGAAGAGGTGGTTTTCCCAGGGATTGTGGTCAGATCGCCTGTACCCTCAACTCCATCTTTCCCTCCACCTCCTGGGTTTCACTTCATCCACAGACAAATTTAACCTGCCATCTTCATTTAAACATTTTGCTACTGACCCAACTAACTCAGTTCTTTCATCACCGGCCTCCTACCCTCACCATCTCATCTCTGATTCGGTCTTCCGCTCACTGCAGCCTGGCTCCTCCCTTCACCATTCCAGGGACCCTGCTCCAGGGCCCAAAGTCACTCTGCAGCATTTGCCACTGTTTGTCCTTCTCTCCTTGGGACCCCCTCTGTATTTTTCCACAAATCCATTCTCCTTTAACTTGTACCTCAAGATTGGTGTTTCCTAGGACATGTCCTTGACTTTTCCCTATTTTCACTCCTCACTACCTGATCTCATCCACTCTCATACCCTACGTATGTGGATGATTCCCAACCTATAGCCCAGACTTCTATATTGAACCTATATCATTCCACTGTTTGATTCCACTTAGATGTAGTGGAGGTGACTCTAATTCAGCATATCCTGATTTCATTTGTTCCTTCAAGAACTGCTTATTGAGCATCTACCATGAGCCAATTCTAGATGCTGGAGATACAGTCATAATTAAGCATCCCATCTCCTCTGCATCTGAAGTTTATATAAGAGGAGCGTACAGACCATAAACAAACAGACATCGGTGGTGGTAAGCATATGAGAAAAATAAAGTCAGGTAAGGAAAGGAAAGGATGCTGGAGCCATGGCAGTGTGAGAAGGCATGTTGTTTTGTTTGTCGTGGTCAGGGAGGCCCCTCCAATAAGCTGGCATTTGAGTAGAAACCTGAAGGAAGTGAGGCAATGAGCCATGGTGGGGGTGAGGGGGTGAGAATTCCAGGATGAGGGACTAAGTACAAATGCCGGAGGCAGAAGTGTGTTGGTGTGTCCCAGGAATGGCCAGGCTGGAGCAACAGGATGAGAGGGAGGGAGGTGGGAGGTGAAGGTGGAGAAGCAGCAGTGACCAGGTGGTAACAAGGTCCAGGAGGCTGTAGAAAGGACTTCAGCTCTTTGCTTGGTGAAATGGGAGTCCCTTGAGGTTTAAGTAGGAGAGTAGCATGTTCCAACTTGATTCATATCCACCCAGACTCCACCCTCCTCAGCCTGTTCTCCCTGAGAAAGTCCGTTCTCCATCTCAGTGAAAGTCCCTTCCATCATCTTAACTCTGTCAGTTCCCATGGTCTTTCTGATTCATAGGCACCCCCACCCCCAATAAAATACTCCAGTTTAAAAGATACCATTAGTCTGCACAGGGATCCTGGTGGCTAATTGCTCACAGTCTATAATGCCATAACCAGAGTTTTAACACTAATTTCCAAATCCAACAAGTAATAAAAGTACTTCAAATCTAACAACTGTGGAAAATGCAGGTACTATCTTAGAGTCAAAATAACAGAGGATTTAAAGAGAGACGGTCTTTCTGTACTGAGGAAACGTATTTACCGCAGAGCAGTGAATTTCTGAGTGCTCTGTTTGAGCCCTGAGCGGACTATGCCATAAAGTCCAAAAATCATTGTTTAACAGAAGAGGAAACCACAGTGGAGTGACCTGGCTCCGATCACACAGCTCAAGGGAACATAAGCTGGCTCCTGGCTCCTTGCCTTTTCCACTTGAACATATCCTTGCCCAAAAGCCAAACCTCAACAGGTGCACCTTTATTTCCTGACTATCTTTGCTGAAGAAGTAAAAACCAAGTCCCTGTGGTGTTCTTTTTTTAGAGGCAGTGGCAAGACATATTCATTGCCGAGGCAAGATTGAGGCATGCTAGGAGGCCTTTGGAACTGTGCTCAGACAAGTGTGTGAGTCTATGCAATTGTGGTAGTCAAGTCACAACGCGGAGCCTGCCCCACCACGCAAAGCTTTCTTATCTAGCTCAGCCCCTCAGGCAAGGTCGAACCACACCTGATCTTACAGCTCTTTCCTGGCTAAAGCGCATGCATTTCCCCCGTTCAATATGCGATTTATTTTATATCAATCCGGAGGAAATCAGTGCTTTTTCTCTGTGGCCTCTTTTCCAAAGGTAATGCTTTACATACAAATGACTCCCACGGTAGGGGGTGGGGTGAGCAGGGTGCATTTGTTCAGAAGGAGTGCGCGTATCCTAGGGAGACTGGTTATTCAAGAAATGTTTAACATACCCCAGTGCCTATAAAGAGCACAGCACACCCAGGCATTATCTGTCTAAATAACTCTCCTTATCCCGGGCCCAAATCTGGCATCATTAATGATACCTAATAAATGACTGAACATGTCCCATCCTGAAACTTTGAACTTCTGTGCACAATGACTTAGATCGTAATGTTACTGCTGAGAGCATGAGACAAAGTCAGCCTAATTCTCAATGCACTCGACTCTAATTAGTTTCAGGTGAGAAGAGGCAAAGAACTCAGGTTCCTGGCTCTTGTTTTCTTGGCTTTCTCACTGCACACCCCACCCCCCGGGTTTGTTGGTTTGTTTATTGTTGTTGTTGACACTACTACAGATGTCCCTAATCATCCCTTTGAAGAGACTGTCTTTCCCTTCCTCCCAGCCCCTGCCCCACCCCAGGTCTTCACTACATTATTATTATCTGTGTGCATGGGTTATGCATATATGCATATATGTTCTTTGGCTAACCTCTTCCTGTTCCCTCCACCCCCCTTCCCTCCCCTCTGAGATCTGTCAATCTGTTCCACGCTTCCATGCCTCTGGACCTATTTATTTGTTAGCTTATTTGTTCATTAGATCCCATATATGAGTGAGATCATGTGATACTTGTCTTTCTCTGACTGGCTTATTTCACTTAGCTTAATAATTTCAAGGTCCACCCATGCTGTTGTAAAGGGTAAGAGTTCTTTCTTTTATACAGCTGCATAGTATTCCATTGGGTAATTGTATCACAGCTTTTTTATCCACTCATCTACTGATGAGTACTCGGGCGGTTTCCAGATCTTGCTATCTATATATAAAAAAGCCTAAGCAACTGGCCTCTGGTTGTAAATAATGCTGCTATGAACATGGGGGTGCATATATTCTTTCTGACTGATGTTTCAGGATTCTTAGGAATATTCCCAGAATTGAGGATTCTTAGGAATATTCCCTGGATCAAATGGCAGGTCCATATTTAATTTATTCAGGAAACTCCATACTGTTTTCCATAATGGCTGCACCAGTTTGCATTCCCACCAACAGTGTACCAGGGTTCCCTTTTCTCCACATCCTCACCAGCACTTGTTGATTTATTGATGGTAGCCATGCTGACAGGTGAGAGGTGATACCTCATTGTCGTTTTATTGTTTTGTTTTGTTTTTGCTGCAAAAAGCTTTATTGTTTCCATTTGGTCCAATGCATGGGAGAGGGTTCCAGGGTATTAAAGGCCTAGGGTTTCAGGGAGAGGATCAGGCAAAAACCAGACATCAGGGGGATGCAGAGGGGCTCTCAAAGGCCTCTGGGCTCCAAAGGCTTCTAGTGGTGCTTGAGTTTGAGTCTTTCGAAGAGGTACTCACCCAGCCCAGCCTGGGGGCTGGCCAGCCTGCAGAGGTGAGTCAGATGTTGTCCATCTTCTTGATGAGTTTCACCTCTCACCCAGGAAGTGGTTCTCCAGGAAGTTGAGTGTCTGCGTGGGTAAAACTGATCCTGGGAAGGGCTTCAGCATGTCCTGGAAGAGAACGTGACTACCATGCTCGTTTTGCATCTCTAAGAGATGCTTAGTGCCCTTGCACTTCTCCTCTGTCAACTCAAGGAAGAAGTGGCCCACACCCTCCAGAGCCACATCATTGAGGTCAAAATAGAAGCCCAGAGAGAGGTAGGTGTGGGAGACCCGCAGGTGCATGTTGACGGCAGCCTCCATCTTGGTGAAATAATTCTGATAATTTGAGAGCTCATGGTTGTTTGGCAATAATGAGCTAAGGTAAAGGAAATGGTGTTGGCTGGTCTTGGGAGGCTAAGGATGGCTTAGGTGTTTCTGAAGGTGGTGACTGAAAAAGAGTTTGGAGGGTAGTCGGAGGGTAGAAGAAGAGGCGTCCCTGGGTCTGTTCCTTCCAAATACTGTCGAAGCAAGAGATAGATCTGGGGGACCATTAAGGGCTCTGCCACTCACTGCACTTTTAATTTGCATCTCTTTGATGATTAGTAATGTTGAGCATTTTTTCATATGTCTATTGGCTATCTGTATGTCCTTTTTGGAGAAGTGCCTATTCAGATCCTTTGCCCATTTTTTTAATTGGATTGTTTGTCTTCTTGGTGTTGAATTGTATGAGTTCTTTCTATATTTTGGATATTAACCCCTTGTCAGATGGGTCATTGGCAGATATGTTCTCCCATACAGTGAGTTCCTTTTCATTTTGTTGATGGTTTTTTTTTTAGTTGGATGTAGTCCCATTTATTTATTTTTTCCTTTATTTCCCTTGCCCTCAGAGATTTATTTGCAAAAAACAGTGCTATGTGAGATGTCTGAGATTTTTCAGCCTATGTATTCTTCTAGGATTTTTATGATTTCACAGCTTACATTTAAGTCATTTATCCATTTTGAGTTTATTCTTGTGTATGGTTGAAGGTCTACCTTCATTTATGTATTTATTTATTTTGCATGTACCTGTCCAATTTTCCCAACACCATTTATTGAAGAGACTATCTTTACTCCATCATATGCTCCTCCTAAGGTCTGTCTAGATGTTAAATGAGCGTCTCCCCTGGGAGGAGATGGGTCTCAGGACAGAAGCTGAGCTGCAGTGAAGGGAGGTACACTGGCCCAGGAAGAACATGCAAAATGGGAAGAGGCTGTAAGGCAATGATTTTCACCAGCGGTCTGACAAATCCCAGATATTCAGGGAGAAGCAGACTGGAGGAGAGGTTGGAGTTGGTAGAGTGTGTAAGACAGAAGCTGAAATAATTCAACCAGAGTCTAGTGTGGAAAGAAGCAATGCTATGGGCAGGTTAAGAGGCTTGGAGAAAAGGAAGAAGTCCAAAATTAGTCGTAGCCGTAACACATACTAGCTGACCTTGAACCCGTCATTTAACATCCCTCTCAAAATGGGCCCATCCCATGCTCAACTATGCCAAGGTTCTGGCCTTTGCTATCTTAGATAACAAAGAGGCTATCTGACTGACATGTTGAGAAGACTCCTCAAAGCACAGTGTCTTAACCCAAGCAAGTAACTCTAAGAATGGAGTCATTTGAAAAAGAGTGAGAGGAGGGCAGGAGGAAGAAAATATTCCACAATATGGGTGATCTATCTCCCCATTGACTAAGTTACACACAAGTTAATTCCAACCTCAGCCAACTCACATACACCCATCAAGGTGCATGACTCCTTTCATACCACGTCTTGCACAAGCCTAGGAGTTGTAAGACACATTTCTGGCAGCAGTAACAAGCAGAGAGGCCCCCTACTCCCATAAACTCCGCATTCTTCCTCCAGCTGCATGCCAGACCAACAATAACCAATCTATACTACTCCCTCAGGACAAGCAGGAATGTGAAAATAGAACAGAGCTGAAATCTATTAAGATTCATATCCATAGGAGTTTTTATGAGGCTAACAAAGGATGTTAGAAGAAACTAAGACCAAATGCACACCATCCCCCATTTTTAAATTGCTTAGAGGTTGAATCAAAGTGCTTGAGTTAATTAGAATCTCCTTTTGGGGGAGGAGAGCACAGTTCAACAAACCTATTAGCTGTTTGGATTTTGGGAAAGAAACCCAACCATATATTATGCTTTGGAGGAAAGTAATAAAACCAACTCACAATCTGAATCCTGAAAACCTCAAAACCCCAATTTATGTAGTCATGGACTCTGTTATTAAAATGTTGTGAACAATGCAAAAGGAGGGGGGAGGAGTAAAACCATACTTCCTGCTCTTAAATAACTAAGTCATCTACCCTAGACATTTGTCTGTAGGTATTTCAGCCTTGTGCTGGAGCTCCTCAGAACTAAAATACAACCTCTTTCATGTATTGTTTTTTTTTTAACTTTTAAAATACTTTTCAAAAGTCTTTTAAAAGAGAATGATAATCATAGAATGTTGCTGAATTTTAGAAAATAAGGTACATTGACTTCTGGTGATTTGAGAGGTACCCAACTGACAGTTTGTCAGTGTTCAACTATTATGTAGCTAATAACCAAAATACCCAAATCTGAGTAAGGCAGACTTTCTGGAATTTTCCACTACCACTCTGCTTCATGTAATAAGAAAGCTCTCTAGTTCTGAGACCTTCCAGAATACATGTGCACTGGTAGGGAGGTGCTGTAGTCTGAATATTTGCATCCTTATCTCCCTCTTTAATCCCCTCAGCCCCCTCCCCCTTGCCATTATGGTGGTTTTAGGAGGTGGGGCCTTTGGGAGGTCCTTAGTCATGAGGGTGGAGCCCTCAGATAGGGATTAATGCTATTACAAATGGAAAAGTGTTTTGTTTTGTTTTGTTTTTAATCATGTTCACCTTGCGTTTAAATAAGATGGGATTTCCAGGCTGCCCCACAAAAACTCATTTCCATGCGCCTGTATTTGTGGTGTCATTTCTGAGTTCTGACAACTGTAGCTACATCTATTACTAATCTATTACAGTTATTAATTAAGTACTTACCTATGTCCTAAACCCTATGCTTTGCATTTTATATATATTCTCTTTAAGCTATCTAGCAACTCAGTAGGGAAGATATTATTCCTTTCTACACAGATAAAAAGAGATCCTGAAAGGTCAAGGGATCTCATCCAGTTAAGAAATAACAGAACCAAGATTTGGACATGTCTGGCTTACTTAACAACCTTTAGTCTTTCCAGTCTGTCAACTAATATACTTTGAAACTGACTATAGAACACAGCCTATCAGTAAACTAGAGCCCGTGTTTATGAATAGAAGAACTATAATTTACCAAAAAAAAGAAAAGAAAAAAAAATCCTGATAATATATAACACTTCCAAAAATCTCTGTCTGCAAAACATGCCTTAAATTGTTGCCTTAATGTTCTTGGTTTTTGGTACAGACAGAATCAAATCAATAATATTCATTCTTTTGGCATTTTCTAATTCACATAACAAAACAGCTTTGATAATAATAAAGTAAACTAGAAAAAGGTCTCTGAAAAAGATAATGCTCCCTGTGTAAAAAGAATGCTCAACAGATATTCAACATAACCCCCCACTCTGAGGCATACGAAGGAAGTCCCTGCACCTTTCATGTACCACATCATATGCTCCTGCTGATTTCCACTTCAGCAGGAAGCAGCTTATTCAGAGGTCGCTGTCAGGTGTTTTCAGATTCTGCTACAGGTGTTGTCTTGTACTGAAGGAGTAGCTTGTAGTATTATCTCACTAGCTGGAGGCAAGATCATTGAGAGACATGTAGTAGCACGTGGCTTGAAATCCTTTGAACATATAACTACTCTTTAAAGTTCCAGTCTACACAATAACAGTTTACAGCAGCAACATCATGCCAGCACATTGAGAGAAATGTTAAACTTAGCTTACTGGTGAGAAGAGTCTACCACAGCTTAAAAGAGCCATACATGTTTTAAATAACTTTGAAACATAAGCGAATTTCCCACATTTCTCCCCAATCTGCTTGGAACATGGGCAACTACAACTAGAGTTTAAAGCGTTCAAACAGAAGAGCTGAAAGAGCTACGAGTATGAACCAAAGACATACATGTATTCTAGCCAATTATTCAGGAGTTAATGATTGTGAATCATCCAATATTAGATCTGGCTAATCTACTTTATTTCCCTCATTTGCAGTCACTGATCCGCAAGTTATACATTTTTTCAGGTGTATTTATAGAAATTAAGCTGAGAGAAAAAGAAAACTTGCATATTAGTGGATATTTAGGGTTCTAAAACCTCACTGTGGTACAGACTAGCAATGGTTATCAGTTAGGATTGTAGAGGAGAGAGAATATATCAGAATCAACTTAAGAACTGTTTCAAACAACTCATAGGCTTTGTTCAATTTGTGCACTTGGATTATCTGTGTCATTTTGAACTGCCCTATACAATCAATCTAAAGTTCTTATTAAGCCTTGCAAACATAAAACGTCTCATCAATATGTGATGATTAAACCCCACAAGCTCAATGTATTCAATTGATTTACAGACATATATGTGGTAGCCAAAAACCCTAACGTTACAATCTTGTGTAGGGATGGTCTTGCTCACAAGCAGCTCACAGACATGATTGACAGGTTGGCTGTGTCTAAAAACAAAAGAATGGGAGGAAGGGTTGAGCATACACAGGGAGGTAGAAAATAATGAGGCTATTTAGCAAGTGAGGATTATGGAAAGCAGTTTCTTCACCTTAAAGACACACATTGTAAATGATTCCAGTTTTAATGAAGCACAAGCTAGATTGTGACTCCAAATTATTTCACAAGATAGACATGTATTTAAAGATGTAATCTCTTTAGTTTATTCCATTGTCAATAATCCTTTTCCAATGCCACCATGCATTTGATAATTGTAAGTGATGAAAGAATTATAGTGCCACACTTACAAGCTCATCTTTGGTGGGTCACATATTTAAGCTAAAACAAAAGCAAAACTACACATTTTGGAAGCCAGCTCATGAACTAGTTCATCAGGCATTCAACATTTATTTTTTAAACCTACTATGTTCGAAGAAATAAGCTTGTAGGGAATCAAGGGCAAGTTAGAACTAGCGACTGATCTGAGGAAATGAATATTTTAGAAAGATCACATATCAGGTTAGCAGTGATTTCTGGAATATTTTAGAAAACGGAGACACGAGAGGCAGAGAAACCAGTGAGGAAGGTGAAGGCTTGGATCATGTTGTGGGAATTAAAAGGACTAAGTGGAAGATAGAAATATTTTAAAGGAATGATCAGTAAGGACTTGATTGATAATGTTTCATGACATAAGGTGGCAATATAGACAGAAATAGAAAAGATAGAAAATGGAGTCACTTGGAGATGAGGAGTTAGATTTTGGGTTGGAGTGATAGATCTTCCATTTAAAATGACAATAGCTAATTTAATAGACATTGGATCAATTAATTAACTATCAGAATCCAAAGTGTGTGTAATTTCTTCCCGATGGTGCCGCCCATAATCTATGTAGTGATTAATGTTGAAAAAAACAATTGATTATAGTTATGTTCTTACACATTTACCTTCTATTAACTAATAATAGTATAACATCTACTGCAGAAAGCTGAGATTTAACTGTGTCTTTGAAACCTTACTTTCTTATACAATAAACATTGTCTGCATCTTACCAGTCAACAGGTTCAAACTTTGCCTATGTTGGCAACTTGTCGGGGGGTTGGGAGCTACACCTGTTTTACTTAATACTGAGTTAATCACAGCCCACCGTTATCTTTGAAACAGCCCACAGAGGCCAATGTATTCAGGTTAGTAATTATCTCTGAATTCTAGAATTTGGAGCCTCCACATCTTTGCTTTCTTGTAATCCGACTACTTGTAGCTCCAGGGCCAGCAGGCCTCTGCTCAGCCACCAGGTTCTATTTTAATCTCATGTCCTCTTGAAAATACTGTCATCCTGCAATGCCAAACATATTTGCCACAGATGTCAGACGTTCTTCCCAATTCTTATATGACAGTCACTTTAAACTTTATTTTACATGGGAATAAGCAATGAGATTGTGTGTGTTTTTTTAGCATATACGTAAGAAACAAGATGAGAAAATGATAGCTTTGAGTTCTATATATTTAGACTAGTTAATAAATTTGAGATTCAAATTTAAAGAATATCTCAGTACTAATTCTATATGGACCACAAACTCTGGCTGATTTTATTTATATTAAATAAAAAATGTCTTACGAAAATCTTTGCTTAAATATTTACTTCCCCAAAAGTATTAGTTCTATGCTGAGCAGTTAGTTAAATAGCTCTTCAAAGGCTGGGCTGGTGCCCCACATCCCACTATAGTACTTGGCATCTAGGAAGTATCCACCAATGACAGAGGAGGAAAGGAGGAATCAAGTATCTCAATAATGGACTTAATGAATTGGTGACAGCATTAAGATGTTACTAAGCAACGTGTTAGAAACTAGAATGAATCTGTATCATCTCAGGACATGTTATGGGTACTTTGATTTTTTAAAAAAATATTTGCTATGAGCTGCTTTTTCTTGTCACTTACTTCGTTCTCTTAAAAAACTTGGCAAAAACCAAACCAAAATAGCAAAACTAGTCAAACCACTAAAAATTCAACAAGAGATTGGTTTGTTAGGAAGAAGGTTGCCATTCTGGAGACTGGGCTGTGTTTGAGAATGGCAAGGGAATATTTGCATGGACACTGACCTCACATGGCTATAGACATGGAACTCAGGCATGTCTGAAATGTCAGCACAAGGTCCAACTATGGGAACCATGTATGTCTGCATCAATTAGTGAAACTATGAAATATGTTCAGTTCTATAAGAGAAACAGTGAAATTGTAATTAAAATCCAGGTTTGCTTACCTACCATGATGAAAGCCAGTGAGACGGGTATTGGTGAAAAAGAAAAGAGGTTTATTCAAGTGTTGGCCACCAGAAAAGATGGGGACTCTTGTTGCAAAGCCCATTTTCATATTTCCGCACAGGCAGAAGTTTTTATAAAAAGGGAGAGGAAAGCAGAACAAGGAAATTAAGGAGAGGGCATTGAAAAGTTCTCTACATGCAGACCTTCCCAGTCCATTTTGATAAGGACCTTGAAACTGGTCAAGTGATGGTTTGGTGTGCGTCATCCTGTTTTTACTGTTGAAGATCAGCAATTCTCCTAGATCGGGGATGACTGAAGGTCAAACTCTGTATCTTCTGAAGTTAGTTACTAGGATTCTTATACAAACATGCTCTTTATCTATAAGTTACATATTGCTCAGGTCAGCATTTACAGAAACAATCTTCTTCTAATCTAATAAAAGAGTAATATGCAAATTGACCCTCATTTTGTTATACCTAAGCCACACCCACCAGCCAAGCCATGCCCACCAGCCAATCAAAGCAACTATATGCAAATTAACCCAGCCAAGATGGCCACCAGCAGCCACGAAGCTGTAACAAGCAGGAGGCTTGCCCCAGCAATGGAGGAAGCTAAGATTTCTGTCTGCCTAGGCCAGCTGTGGCCTCTGCTCCAGGCAACGAAGTTTCAATTATAGAAGACAAATAAATCCCAGAGACCTGCTTCCAGCCTTGGGCTCAAGGGAGCGCTGGGAGCCTGGGTTGTCAGGGGCAACCTGACCTGGGCTCTGGTTAAAGCAACAAAGTTTCAACTTTAGAAGTTAAATAAATTCCAGATACCAGCTTCCAGCTAGCCTCGCTGCAAACAACCATCAGCCACTCACCCAGGCTGGCCAGGTACCCCAGCAGGTGGACATCCCCTGAGGGGTCCCAGACTGCAAGAGGGCACAGGCTGGGCTGAGGGACCCACCTGAGTGTGCACATTTTTGTGCACTGGGCCTCTAGTGTCAAAATAATGCTTACAAAATTAGAAAGAAAACTCAACATGGAGCTTTAGAAAATGAAAACTGAAAGAGATGAATAACAATTGGCCATGACAAAATAGTTTCTGAAAGACGTGGTAATGCTATTAGCTACCCCAGTGTGTATGAAAGATGTGGTGTGTACTTATTAGCTATCCCAGTGTCCCAATGATTACTTCAACCAGAGGTTTGTTTTAGATATTATTATTTTTAAATACAAGGACTTATTCAACTTAATGATTAAGGCAAAGGAAAGCCAATTTGGATTATGCTGATAGATACAATCAGAAAAGGAACCAGAATGTGGGTTGAGAGAGCAAGTCTCTGTGCCTATGGAAGAATGAAAAGATGTCCATTTATCTGAGACTAGAGGCCTGGTGCATGAATTCGTGCACCAGTGGAGTCCCTCGCCCTAGCCTGCGGGATCAGGCCAAAACCAGCTCTCCAACATCCCCTGAGGGGGTCTCAGATTTCAAGAGAGTGCAGGCCAGGCCGAGGGATCCCACCAGTGCATGATCAGGGCTGGGGAGGGATGCAGGAGGTTGGCCAGCCAGAGAGGGACCACAGGAAGGCTCCAGGGTGTGTCTAGCCCTTCTTGCTTAGTCCCCATAGGCCAGACCCCAGAGCAAGCTAACCTATCAGTCAGAGCATCTGCCCCCTGGTGGTCAGTGCACATCATAGCAAGCAGTAGAGCAGCCTTAGCCTATCAGCATATTATGCTTTGATTGGTTGAATGGACAACCAGACACTTAGCATATTAGCATATTTATTATATAGGATTGCTACCTAATGGGAAAGATAAAGAAGAGTTGAGAAGCAGATCTTCAATGACATTTCACAATTTTATACAAGAATCCATGGCACAGTGGGTATAACATTTTTTAAATGTGTCCTGGGGCAAAACTGCTAAATATAACCCCAAAGAATAGCAGTTCCCTAAAGAGACAGTGGACCCACTACGGGTTCCTTTTATTCTGCAGTTTATCCCTTTACCCTTTGTTGCCCCTTACTATATTCTTTCTGGGTGCTATGCTAGGCATAAGAGGTGCAACAAAAAGAATAGGACATAGTTCCTGGCTTAAATGGGAAGCCATTAAAATGCCATCTTGTGTTTTCAGGCAAAATATATATGTATTGCAGTGGGTTTAAAGTGAAATAAGATGCAAATGGGCTCATCTAAAACACCTTTTTTCTCTCTCTCCTTTTTCACCTTCTTCCTCTGGAGGTAACCTTGGTCCGCTCTAGAAGTTGAAAGAAAAAAATGAGAAAAAAAATTATAGTCCTTTTGCATTGAATTAAAGAAAAAGCAGCTAGTGCATAATGATGAAAAGGTTAGAACCAAACAACCCCATGTTAGTCAAAACCTGGTAAAAAGAAGAATGAGATAGGTTAACAGTAGCAGAAGCTTCCAAATATTAGGCACTGGGTAGGGAATCACTAACTTGTGTGAATTTTAGCCAATGTTTTCTCCCCTCTGACTTTCAATTTCCTTATCATAAAAATGACAGCATTAGGTTAAAACAGTTCACAAATGTTTGTCCATTTAAGAATCAGGGAATTCTAATCATCCGAGAGATGCAAATCAAGACAACAATGAGGTACCATCTCACACCTGTCAGAATGGCTATCATCAACAAATCAACAAATGACAAGTGCTGGAGAGGATGCGGAGAAAAAGGAACACTCGTGCACTGCTGGTGGGAATGCAGACTGGTGCAGCCACTGTGGAGAACAGTATGGAGTTTCCTCAAAAAAATTAAACATGGATCTCCCTTTTGACCCTGTAATCCCACTTCTGGGAATATATCCTAAGAAACCAGAAACACCAATCAGAAAGGACATATGCATCCCTATGTTCATAGCAGCACAATTTACCATAGCTAAAAT
>PVJC01034699.1:0-18664 GCA_004026665.1 Murina feae
GACACACACAGGAGGACTGCTCTGAGCCTCAGATGCGGCTGGGGGCAGGTCCCCTGTGGGGACACACACACACACGGCGCCTGGAAGACTGGGGCCATCATAGGACATCCACTGAGGGGTTCCAGACTGTGAGAGGGGGCAGGCTGGGCTGAGGGACCCCCACCCTCCCCCCGTGCATGAATTTCGTGCACCGGGCCCCTAGTTCTTTAATAAAAATGTAACTTAAAATTGTGTCTTTGAACGTTTGTAATAACATTGAAATATGTGAAGAAGGCAACCTTAAGTTAAAAAGGTAAAATAAAGAATTGTGCATTCAGTGTAATCTGAAGTTTGCAAATAAAAAATGCATTGAAAGGCAATATGCTGAGTGTTTAATCTAGATACTGTTTACTCTAGTTAGTGAGCTTGAGGGTGATTCATTTTTTGACTGCTTTTCCATTTCTATACTTTCCAATTTTCTTCAACAGACAGGCATTACTTTGATAATAAAAAAAAGTAAAATATCAGAGAAAAATGTGAATTGATGAATCTTGGTGAAAACCCTATAGTCCAGACTGTAAAACTGAGAACTAGATTTGATTAATTCCTGTGGAAGTGATTTAGACCCTTAGGGATTAATGTACACAGAGGATTTATAGGAGACTGGCTTTCAAGCCGGATGCCAGTGAAAATACAGTTTTTATTTTATTATTATCTCCTTTCTCGGGTTATACCTACCAGCTATTAATGTACCTGAGAAACCAAACTAGCAATCAGAAGGTCACGTGCAATTCGAACACATGGAGCTGAATGGTTTTGAGGGCTCTTTGTGTTATTTGTGACATATCTACCAGACCGATGTTCCAGTTACTTGAACAGTGCTGGACAAACACTGGCTCTCCCATGTTCTTTTTCCACTGTCTCTAACTAGTTACCAGAATCTTCTGTGTTATAATATTATGTGCCTCCTATTCTCATTACATGCTACAGTTGCCAAGGTAACAGCTCATTTTACATGAATTACATTCTAAGTTGGTAGCTCCCAGGTGAGATATTGGGAAGCATCTTAATTTCATTGGCAGAATATCTACAAATGATATTTACAAGAGTTGCTTGGGGGGAGAGTTAAAGATGGTTGGTTTCAACTACGTGAGCTTTAAAAAATATTTTTCAATTGAAGTGTCATCATTTCCTTATTTATGTGTCTAAATCAGGAAATTAGCATTATGCTAAGTGAAATAAGCCAATCAATGAAAGAAAAATATCACATGACATCATTCATTTATAGGTAATAAAGACCATTATAAACTGATAAACAAAAATTAGATACAGAAGCAGAGCAGCATCAAATAGACTATCAAACTACAGCAGGAAGGCCGGGGAGGGTTGGGGTGGGGTGGGGGAGAAGAGATCAACCAAAGGACTTTTATGCATCCATATAAGCATAACCAATGGACACAAGACACTGGGGTGTAGGGAAGGTTGGGAGAAGGTCAAGGGGAAAAAAGAGACATATGTACTACTCTTTGTAATATTTTAAGCAATAATAATAAAAAAAGAAAAAATATTTTTCAATTGAAGTGTCATCATTTTCTTATTTATGTGTCTAAATCAAGAAATATATCTCTTAGATGTGGAGATGCATATTACTTTTGGGGCCTTTAGGTTCATGATAAACATCAAGGGAGTTTTTTTGCTATTGTTTGTTTATTTTTATCAAGGGTTTTGACAATAGTACTTATGAAAATGGCACTGGCACATAAAAAATAGAAAAGTCATAAAGGGAGTCTTTTGGTACAGGGAGATGATATTGAAACATTGAGTGAAGGTCCAGTGGGCATGTAGAGAATGAGTTAACATAATAGAAAAACTCTTATGTTGTATGTGGGATGAATTACCCTGGAAACCGTCACCAAACTACCTAGCTACCTTTATGTTCTGGTTTCTAGGGTAACATATTTACTACCTCAGATGTACATGGCTGGTGCTGATGTTCAATTTCTTGATAAGATCCCAACCCCTTTGCTTTTTATAGTGCTGAAATTTGCAATTAAATGTCAATAGCATTCTGACTATGGCTGCTCATCTCTCAGAGCTAGATATAGAGAAATAACAGGAGACATCTATCCCATGTCCTGCGGCACAGCAGAATGCTATCAGTATATGGACTTCAACTTCATGCCTTGACTCAGCATCAAGGTCCCAAATTCTATAACAACTGAGGGGCTATAATTTCACTCCTCTCCAGATCACCATCCTCAGTGGCTTATCTTTCTTTCCTGATGCTATGCATCTGTTATTTCTTTTAAACACAATTGTTAGGTTGAATGGAATGGTAAGACCAGATTGCTTTTAAAGTGCCCCCCTTTATATTCAACAATTCTGTGAAGAAACTGGTAGATTAAATACTTTTGCCCCATACTCATTGAGTTTTAAGATGCATTTTGGTTTCTGATCTTACAGTAATTAGGGTATTTTCCAAAGGAATTCAATCACATTGGAAATGAAAGTGATTATCCAGAACTGTCCTTATGATAATAATACAGATTCAATATTTATTGAATCCTTACTCTGCACTTTGTGCTGTGCTGAGTGATCTATGTGCATTACCCCATGTAAGTACCTATTTTATAGATAAGAAAATTGGTTGTATTTTACAGTTGTATTTTACAGATGAGGTAACTGAGACCGAGAGAGGGATAAGTAGTTTGCCCAACATCACATAGTAGGTAGTGGAATCAGAACTTGAATTCAGCTGTCTGGTGTCTCTGTCTCCACTTTTAATTTTTTTATTTTTAACCAACAGTTCTCAAATTCTAGTGTGCATAAAAATCCCTGGAGGGCCCTAACCGGTTTGGCTCAGTGGATAGAGTGTCAGCCTGCAAACTCAAGGGTCCCAGGTTCGATTCCGGTCAAGGGCATGTACCTTGGTTGCAGGCACATCCCCGGTGGGGAGTGTGCAGGAGGCAGCTGATCAGTGTTTCTCTCTCATCAATGTTTCTAACTCCCTATCCCTCTCCCTTCCACTCTGTAAAATATCAATAAAATATATTTTTAAAAAAATCCCTGGAGGGCTTGTTAAAACCGACTGCTGAGTCCTATCTCCAGAGTTTCTGATTCAGTGGGTCTGGGGCAAGGCCTGAGAGTTGGCATTTCTAACAAGTTTCTAGGTGATGCTGATGTTTCTGGAGTAGAGGACCTTCACTCTGTACTCCATGGCCTCCAGTCAAGAGCAAAAAAGACTACAGGTACAATGAAATGCAAGCAGGCTTGCATTGAAACAAGCAGGCTTGTTCTCTCCTCATGGCTCCGTGCTCAGGGATCCTGACAAAGTTCTGACGTTTGGATTTCAGTCACTGCCTCTGTCTCTCCAGGAAGACCAGACAACTGGCTAGAAATTCCACCTTGGGAGAGAACACAGCACATAGGCAGTGCTCACAGAACATAATATATCTAGAAAGGGCTGAAGATATTTGGGTAAGGCTCAGATTCCAACATAGTCATGACAGCTACAAAAAGCTGATGCATGTACAATATGATCTTGTTTTTCTGTTGGAAGCAACTCAAAGAGTTAAAGTAGAAGAACAGTATTTTCTGAGTATAGCTGCTTGTCAGTTGGGATTATGATATAACTGACACATTCAGTCTGATGCCACATAGGGTCTGAATTAGCACTACCTGTGAAGCTGAGGAAAGAGCCATTGCCGTGCAAACTCTCCTCAGAGCTTGTTGTTCACACTTACCTTATAAAGAACATATGTTGCCTTCAGCAGACAGAGAGAGCCGTAAGTAGAGCATAACACTCACCCCACCATAAACTTTTTTCTCTCACTTTTCACTCATTTCCCACCATGTGCCTTGTATTTCCCTGAGATACAGCTGAGGTCGCTGAGTTTTGAATCAACAAAGCAGATTGCAGTGTTCATTAGTGTGGCTGCACATTAGGATCATTTGGAAAGCTTTTTAAAAATAGAAGTGCTGGGCACCCTACCCCAGACCAATTAAGTCAGAATCTCTATAGATGCATTGAAAACAAATTTGCAGATGATTCTGTCAGGCAAAGTTAAGAATCAATAATGATACAAAAAATAGGCTCTGCTGTTGTGCACTCAATTTCTACCTCTGCCCCTAATGAGAAGATGACATTGGGCAAATGGCCTATCCTCTCAGAGCCTCAATTTTCCCATGGGTAGAAATAGGCATAATAATAGAACCCATTTGACTTGTTTCATGGTGCTGTCTTTGAGGATTGAATGGGCTGGTGTATGTAATGCATTATAATTGTACAATGCCTAGCACAGAATGATTACTCACTAGATGGTAGCTAGTGATAAAATTAAAGCATCCCACTTCAGCCTACATAGATCTCACAATCTTTCAGTTAGAACCACAATGATGAGGTAAATGACTCTGCAGAACATCTACCTTGCAAACCTCTCCCATAACAAGTGTGAAAAATGATGCTTCTTTGGATAAGACAAGTAAAAGCAAACAAAAAACAAAGTAACCCTAATACTCTAAGAGACCAACCCACAAAGTACCTCCATGAAAAAATAGACCACTTGGGATTCTCAGACCACATTTTGACAACCACTGAAGAATGCAAGATGGTCCGTGTTAGGTCGAAGAGGGGTCCAGGAGCTGATGCATGCCTCCACAAGGCAGATGGTGACGCAGATACTGTGCCCTTTTTGGAATCCATAACAGGCCAGCGCACCAGGTAGATGGCAACGCAGATACTGGTCCCTCCCTGGAATTCCTAATAGGTCAGCTACCAGACAGATGGCAACATAGATTCCTTCCTGTAAACCGTGAAGACCCCTGCGGCGGGAACTCCCACAGCTCATGCTCCCCCACCCTCACTGAACAGCTGTATAAAAAATGCCCCTTATTCCCTCTCAGTGCTACTCCACTGGCCCAAGCCCAGGACCTGTGGACCTCGCCCAGGAGTGCAGAATAAATTCTCCTCCTTCAATCTACATGACTCTTTGACTCAGTTTCTTGCGTCGCGAACCTCACATTTGGTGCCGAAATCCGGGAGGTGCAAGCACCCCATCCGGCCATCACTCCATGGTTCAGGGCGCCCTCCTCTCCCTTCTCATGGCTCAGGATCTCCTGGTTTCTTTCCTCGGCTTGGCAGCTTTCCTGGTGTGCAGCATCAGTGGTGAGTCCCACCCAGTGTCGATCCCTGAAGATGTCCTCTGGCATCTCTGTCTGTAAAGCGCAGCCGCATCAGAGATTGCCCTGTTCTCTGAACCCTTCCAGGAAGGGTTCTCCAGACCCTGGGAGGTAGCGGAGACGTCCCTATCTCCCCCGGTTCCTCCATCTGTTCCTGGCCCTGGCTGAGTGGCTGGGATGTTGGCCCTTCAACCCCGGCCACTGACATCAGGTATCGAGCATGGGTAAACAAAATTCTAAACCTGATCTGAGCACACCTTTAGGGTGCCTTGCTTGCCAACCTAGCTAAACTAGGTCTGTCCCAGGACTTCCGTCCTAAATGCCTCATTTACTTCTGCAATGTGGCATGGCCTCAGTATGAATTGGATCAATGTGGCCCAAAAATGGAACATTTGATTTTAACATCCTTACTGACCTCAGTAATTTCTGCTGGTGAACCAGGAAATAGCTCGAGGTCTCATATGCCCAAGCCTTTCTCTATCTGCTCTCCGTCCCTCCCTCTGCTCCTCCTGCTCCACGGCCCAGGTTCTCCTGGCTCGTGAGAAACCTACTCTGCCTACCAATACTCCTTCACTCTCCGCCTTATCTGAGCCCCATAAAAATCTTTCCTCCCCTCCAACTCATCTGCTTCCCTACCCAGGTCCTTTCCCCAAAGCTCCTTCCACCTCACCATCCGCACCCTCCCCTCCTCTCTCTCACTACCTGACCTTCCCCCCGCCAACGCTTTCTCCCTTACCTGCTGACTCCCCCCCCCCCTTCTCTTCTGCTCACTGTGGCAGGGGCAGGAAGCCCAAGTCAGGCAACTGCTCCTCCCCCATCCCCAACTACTTCCCTAGTCAGTAAGCACAAGCCCCTCCTCTCCTCTGTCCTCTTGGGAAGTTGCAGCCTTGGAGGGTGGTGTCAGAGTACACCTTCCCTTCTCTCTGTCAGATCTCTCCCAGATTGAGAAGCAGCTGGGTTTCCTTCTCCACCAACCCCACCGCGTTCATCAAAGAATTCCGATACTGCCCTAACCAGTTTGGCTCAGTGGATAGAGCATCAGCCTGTGGACTAAAAGGTCCCAGGTCTGATTCAGGTCAAGGGCACGTACCTGGGTTGTGGGCACATCCCCAGTAGGAGGTGTGCAGGAGGCAGCTGATCAATGTTTCTCTCTCATCGATGTTTCTAGTACTCTATCCTTCTCCCTTCCTCTCTGTGGAAAATCAATAAAATATATTTTTAAAAAAGACTTCCGATACCTCTTTCAGGCCTATGATCTCACTTGGCATGATGTTCATGTTATTCTTTCGTCCACCCTAACATCAGATGAAAGGGAGAGAGTCTTGGGGGCAGCAATGGACCACACAGATCAGGTTCACCTTACAGATGCCAACATGCCAGTGGGTGCCCAGGCTGTTCCTCACCAGGAGCCAGGCTGGGAGTCTAAAAAAGGCTGAGGATGGCCCTCAGACCCCTGTCTGAGGTCTAGTGAACATGGCCTTTAAGGTTTTTAATGCTCATGAGGAGCAGGCAGAGTCAGAATGGGAGGCCCGCCTTCGATAGAAGGTAGACCTGCAAACTCAAGCCTTGGTTGCAGCCCTGGGGCCAATGGCAACCTTCCATGGCCCCAAGGAGGCTGTGAGAGGTGGGGATGCAATGAGAGGACAAATGCCACCTGGAGAATGCTTCAAATGTGGAAATGAAGGCAACTGGGCAAAGCAGTGCTCCCAGCCCTGGGCTCCAACCAAGCCCTGCCCAGCATGCAGTCAAAGCAACCACTGAAAAAGTGACTGCCCCTGGAAAAGTGGTGGACCCTCTATGCCCCAATGTGGGAGGGGCCGCCCTTCCAGGTCATGATCTGCCGTTGGCCATGCTGGGACTGGCCGAAGACTGAAGGAGCCCAGACTCACGACCCCCATCACCCTCGCTGAGCCTAGGGTAACACTGAAGGTAGCAGGTAAGTGGATCTCCTTCTTGGTCAACACAGGGGCTACCTTCTCTGCCCTGCCCTTCTTTTCAGAGCCCCTTTTTCCTTTCACGATCTTGGTCATGGGTACTGATGGCAAATCCACCTGCCCGCTGACCACTGGACTCCTTCCCTGTCTCCTTGATGATAACCCTATAACCACTCGTTCTTAGTCATGCCTTCATGCCCTGTGCCCCTGTTAGGGTGAGATATCCTCACCAAACTAGGGGACACTCTGCAGCTCACTCGGAGCCCTTCAGCCTCCCTGCTCCTTCTGCTCCTGGTCCCCTCCCTTCGTGGGGACACCAATCCCCCACTTCCTGCGTCCCTTGTTGACCCAAAAGTGTGGGATACCTCTACCCCAGTGGTTGCTAGACATCATGCCCCGTCAAGATCAGTCTTAAGGACCCCACTTCATTTCCCTCCCGTCTCCAGTTTCCTATCTCCCTAACTCATCACTGAGGGCTCAGACCCCTCATTACTTGGCTCTTAGGTCAGGGTCTTCTCATCCCTATTAACTCTCCCTGCAACACCCCCATCTTCCCAGTTAGAAAGGCAGACAGGACCTACAGGCTGGTTCAGGACCTCCGGCTGATCAACAAAGTGGTGGTACCTAATGCTTACACTCTCCTTTCACGCATCCCATCCAGCATCACCCACTTTCCATCCTCGATCTCAAGGACGCTTTCTTTACCATTTCTCTGGACCCAGACTCTTTCCATCTGTTTGCATTCACTTGAGAGGACCCAGATGAGCAGGCATCCCGCCAGCTCACCTGGATGGTCCTGCCCCAGGGGTTCAGAGACAGTCCTCACCTGTTTGGCCAGGCCCTAGCCAGAGACCTCCAACAATGCTCGTTGGACCCCAGTACTCTTCTCCAGTATGTGGATGATCTCCTCCTCTGCAGTCCCTCCCTGGACATGTCTCAGAGGCATATAGCTAAGCTCCTCAACTTTCTAGGAGACAAGGGATACCGCGTATCCCCTGCCAAGGCACGACTGTCAGCCTCCACCGTCACTTACTTGGGGATCTGTCTGATGCCCAATACCCGAAGACTGACAGTTGACTGAGCACAGGCAATACGAGACCTACAACCCCCCACTTCTGCAGACCAGATCTTGTCCTTTTGGGGACTGGTAGGATTCTTCTGCCATTGGGTCCCAAACTTTGCTTCCTAGCTAAACCTCTATACCAGGCTGCTAAAGAAACACCAGAGGGCCCCCTCGCCTCACCCTCCCTCATTCATCAGGCTTTCTCTAAGCCCCAGGATACCCTCCTGGCACCCCCCCCCCTCTCCTGGACACCTCTAAGCCATTCCAACTATATACTGATGAAAGACAAGGGATGGCTATTGGGGTCCTCACCCAGCCTTCACCTAGGGCCAGCCTTCACCCCCATAGCCTACCTGTCCAGACAGCTTGATCTCATGGTCTGGGGATGGCAGCCCTGCCTCCAGGCTCTGGCTGCAGCTGCCATCATCACCAAGGAGGCCCAAAAAATCTGCCTCCAACAACTCTTACAGGTTTCCTCCATCCACAGACTACAGGATCTGCTGTCCAACTGATCTTTATGTCTCCTTGCCCCCTCTCACATGCAGGAACTCCATCTCCTCCTGTTCCCTGAAAATCTTGACATCTCCCTGACCCATTTCCCAGCCCTAAACCCGGCCACTTTCCTTCCTGCTTCCTCCACCCTACCTGTGGCAATGCATTCCTGCTCCGAAGTCATCGAGTCCCTCAGGAACAGTCTGGTCACTGCCCAGGACTTCAATGACAAGCTCCAGTTAGCCCTGGAGTCTACAACCGCCTCTTTAACCTCCCTACAGTGGCAAGTAACATCAATAGCCCAGGTAGCCCTACAGAAGTGGAGCACCTTAAATATCTTGACAGCAGAAAAAAGAAGGGACCTGTATATTCTTTCAGGAAGAATGCTGCTACTACATCAATGAGTCCGGAGTAGTGAAGCAAAGCATGCAGACCCTGACTAAGCTGAGTGAAGAATTACGTGCAAGACACTCCCAGAACAACTATCTTTTCAGCTGGTTCCAAAGCCCCTTAGCTACCTGGGTCCTACCCATGATGGGACCCCTAATTCTCATCTGTGTCTTTTTTCTCCTAGCCCCCTGTCTCCTTAAGTTCATCTGCTCCCAGATCGCGGGGATGTCACGGGTGACTGTAAATCAGCTCCTGCTCCTTCCCTACACTCAGCTACCCTCCGACCTGCCTCTGCCTGACCCCAGCCTTTAATCCCCCTCATCATCCCTGGTCAGCTAGAAGTAGTCACAATGAACCTGTGCCCCCTATCACCAAAAGGCCAGGATGTTAGGTCGAAGGGGGGTCCAGGAGCTGATGCATGCCTCCACAAGGCAGATGGTGACACAGATACCGGTCCCTCCCTGGAATTTCTAACAGGTCAGCTACTAGACAGATGGCAACATAGATTCCTTCCTGGAAACTGTGAAGACCCCCATGGCAGGAACTCCCACAGCTCATGCTCCCCCGCCCTCACTGAACAGCTGTATAAAAAATGCCCCTTACTTCTTCTCGGTGCGACTCCACTGGCCCAAGCCCAGGACCCGTGGTCCTCGCCCGGGAGCACACAATAAATTCTCCTCCTTCAATCTGCCTGACTCTCTGACTCAGTTTTCCATGCCGCGAACCTCACAGTCTGCACTGTACCTGGTGGCCTCCTTAGCTGTCACCAAGAATTTCTATTCAGGGGTCACAATACAAAAAAAATCCCTTAATATTTGTTGCCTATTACCTTACAGGATTTACACATTTATATTAACTCTTTACCCTCTGGTGGCATGTGAGTTTATGATGCCTGGTGTGGAAACCACCTAAAGACCTTTACAGTTGAAGCAAAAACCTACAAATATCTAAGAGGTAGAAAGGATTAAGGAGAAATATGTATCAAGAAAAGAATTTCTGTAACTCAGTTGGTTAGAACATCATCCCAATACACTAAGATTGCAGGTTCAATCCCCAATGAATGCATAAATAAGTAAAACAACAAATCTCTCTCTCTCTCTCTCTCTCTCTCTCTCTCTCTCTCTCTCTCTCTCTCCCTCCCCATCTCTCTCTAAATATCAATAAAAATTTTAAAAAAAGAAAAACAAAGAACAGAATTTATCAGGCCCTAAGAGACATCAAAGAAGACCACCTCTTTGTAGGGACCGGATATTAGATCTCAGTATAGTTTCAAGCCAAGTTTAAAAATCTAGTATTCTATCTTACCTCCAGAGCCAAATAAAGATAAAATTGCAATCTCATGGTGAGTCTTTGTTAGTAGCCAAAGATAAGGCACATGAGAGTCACATTCGTTACATCCTGGGCAGTGTATCTTTTAAAGGAAATCTGGTTTACGTCTATAAGCATAATTCTTTAATGTGATAATAAAATGGTCCAGGGTGAATGTAGAACCTCCAGTTGAGGGAGGTGCAGAGGGGAAATGAGAGGAGGCTGCTGGAGAAAGGACAAGGCACTCACTTCTATCCCCACCCGCTTGTTGAACAAGATTCCCTTCTGTTATAGGATAAAGGCAGCTGAATGTCCACCCTATACAGGACACACACCCTGCCCCCTGCCTTCCCCCTCATTCTTGTCCCAGCATGTGGTCTGAGCCTGGTGGCTACAAACAAAAGCATCAATAGCACCAAGGGCCACACCACCGCTCACCCCCTCACACATGCGCACACCACTCAGTGATAGGTTGGATGCAAGGAGCTGCAGGATCCAGGGGTGAGCCCTGAAGACCCCAAAGCACCAAGGGTTTACCTTTACCCAGGTAGAAATTTTTTAAATATTTATTTGTTATTTATTTATTTTCATCACCACTTATTCCGCTATACCCTCTTCCACCTCCACCTACCCCTCTCCGCCCCCTGCAATCACCACACTGCTGTCTCTGTCCACGAGTTCTTTCTCTCTTTTTTCTTTTTTTATGCAATCCCTCCACACCCCTCAACACTCCCACCACCAGAATTGTCTGCCTGCTTTCTTTCTATGAGTCTGTCTCTATTTTACTTGTCAGTTCAGTTTATAAATGACATGTACCATATGATTTCACTCATATGTGGAATTTACCCAGGTAGAATCTTGGGGTCTTGAGATGAGGAGGAGAAAAAACAGGGACAGGTAGAAAAAAGATAGGCGAGGGAGGGGATGGGCAAGTGAATGACCGCTTCTGTCACTCACTTGATGTAGGGAACTTTATTGAGTGAAATTGCTCTTTTACAAAAGTCAAAGACAAAGCTAGGCTGCTGCTATTTAAAAGTGCTTAGTAGTATCCTCAGTAACCAGTATCATTTTTTAATTCTCACCCGAGGCTATTTTCCCATTGATTTTTAGAGAAAGTGGGAGAAAGGGAAAGACAGAGAGAAATATTGATGTGTGAGAAGCACATTGATTGGTTCACTCCTGCATGCACCCTGACCAGGGCTGGGGCCAGGAGAAGCTGCAACCTAGGTATGTGCCCTTGACTGGAATCAAACCCGGGACTCTTTTGTCTGCAGTCCGACGCTCTATCCACTGAGCCAAACTGGCTAGGGCTCCAGAATCATTCTTAGCCTCCAGGCAAGAAGGGCTTCTGCTTTTGGATCCATATCAGAGGATCCCTCGTATTACAAATAAGAAAAAAAAAATTATTACAGAAGACATGTACACCTGTGTCACTCGGATCCACAACACAACACAAAACCCTGAATCTCTGCTCTCATGATTAACATCATTCAATCGTAAGGGGAATACTTCATATCTCTTGCCCTATGTACTTGAAACAAAACGCCATGACGGTTTGTGAATAATGCTGCTGCTGAGGTCAGACACTGCTTTGATGTGCAGGGAGAATTTGAGAAGTGCTTAGTAAGAGAAAATAAATTGATTTGTCCAGTTCTTTCTCTCTCAATAGTGATAAATTCTTCCATAATATTGTTTCCCAGTACTAACAAGCATTGGCTTTCTTGCTTCTCTTTGTGTTCCAATTCATGGTTCCTAGACAGTATGGTAAGTGGGCCTCCATTTTGCACTCTTGCCCCAGGCCACGCACATGCTGGAAGCTGGCCTGTAGCTATCACAGTAAGATGTGAGAAAAGAAATGTGGTATAACTATTGGAAGGGAGACAAAATCATCATTATTTGCAGCTGATTCAGTTGTCTATACAGAGAATACTCAAGGGAATCAATTGAAACACTCAGATTTAACAAGAGAGTTCAGAAGAGTTCATCAAAGTGCTGAATACCAGTCAATAATTTTCCTGTAAGCCAGCAGCAACCAGTTAGAGATATAATAGATAAAATATCCATTCATGATTAAAAGAAAATAGCATAAAGTCCCTAGGAATAACTTTTAAAAAATTAATAGACTATACAAAGAAAAAATAAGGATATTTGTGTATATCTCAGCAACCAAGATTTGAATAAATGAAAATCAATGCCATAAGTCTGGATGGGAATTATGTAGTTGTATTTTGTAAGAGAGCAACTTTTTAAAAATTACATGTTTAGTTCAAGCTGGTCAAAAATCAATGTTATTTTACCTTGATAAAGTGATTAGAAAGTTCACCTAAAAGAATAAATAGGAGAGAATGGCAAATAATTTTTGAAAAAGAATAATAATGATGGGAGACTTGGCTAGTAAAATGTATACTAGCCAAGACAGTAAAATGTATACATAAGTTATAATGTCTAAAACGTATTAGTGCTGTAACAAGAATCAAAAAAGAAATAAGTTGGACAGAAAAGAAAGCCTTGGGATTGATCTACTAAAAAGACAAGAACCTGATATACAATAACCGAAACATCACAACCAATGAGGACTGAATTAGTCATCAGTATTAAATGTAAAAACAAAACAAAACAAACAAACAAAAAAACCCACACAAGACAGCTTGAGGAAATATAGGCAAATGTTTAATCCTGAGACTGGGAAAACCTTTCTAAGCATAAAAACAATGGAAAACCATAAAAGCATTGCTAGAGTTGACTCTATCAAATTTATTGGCAAACATGAGTGAAAAAATGAGATTGATGTCAGTATACTAGAAAGAGCTCTTATGAATCAATAAAAACCACCAATACAAAAATGAAAAAGGACATAAATAGAAGAGATACATATAACTAATAAGTATATGAAAAATATTCTAACGCACTAATATTTTATGAAATACAAATTTTTAAATGAATGAAAATGGTGAGGATGAAAAACTGAAATTCTCAATGCAGATCTGATGTGGTGAAGTGTACACACTTCTGTACTGCTGATGGGAGGGTAAATTTCTTTTCTGGAAAGCATATTAGTAATATATATCAAGGGTCTTTTAAACATTCATACCTCTTAAATGAACTAAAGGAACAGCAGCAGCATACTGAAAAACAACACAGGTTTAACTTGAATACCCCAAAGGTGGCAACCCTGATTTGAACTAAGGGAATTGCTTCACTCCTTGATCCATTTCCTAATTCATAAAATGGAGAGAATTAACAGTACTAATCTCACAATATATGCAAGTTACTGAGCATAGTGTCTGGCATTCTCTAAGTAATAAGTAAATGTTACCTCTTTATATACATAAATTACATGTAATAAAAAAGTTTGTAATTGTGACCCACTCAACTTTTAGAAATTTATCTTAAGGAAAATTCAGGAATTCAGAAAAAATTTTTATATACAAGGATATGCATCACATCCTCATGTGCACAAGCAACAGTCATTGAAGCAACATTAGTATCTACAATAAGAGAATAGTTAAATGAATTATAGTACATTTAAATGATGCTGAAGTATTATGAAATCGTTTTTTTAAAAAGAATGTGATTTTGAAGACACTCTAGATACGCAAAAGATGCTAACAAGTTACAAAAAGCAGGGTATAAAACTGACTCTATAGTAGGATAAAATTTTGAAAAACAAATTTATATCTATTTTATACATAGAGAGGTACTTAAGAAAAAGGTCCATTAAAATATTGACCAAATTATTAACAATGTTTAGGGTCCCTCGGCCTAGCCTACAGGTATCGGGCTGAAACCAGCTCTCTGACATTCCCTAAGGGGTCCCAGATTGTGAGAGGGCACAGGCTAGGTCGAGGGACTCCACCAGTGCATGAATCTATGCATCGGGCCTCTAGTCCTATATAATAAAAGGGTAATATGCAAATAGACCAAATGGCAGAACAACTGAAGAACCAATCAAAGCGTAATATGCTAATGATATGCGAAGGTTGCTCAACCACTCGCTATGACAAGCACTGACCAGCAGGGGGCAGTCAACTGGTCAACCAGTCACTATGACATGCACTGACCACCAGGGGGCAGAAGCTCTGACCAGTATGTTAGCTTGCTGCTGGGGCCCTGCTGATTAGGACTGAGCAAGATGGGTTGGACATGCTCTGGAGCCCTCCCTCGGTTCCTCCCCAGCCCGATCGTGCACCAGTGGAGTCCCTAAGCCTGGCCTGTGCCGTCTCGCAATCCAGGACCCCTCGAGGAATGTTGGAGAGCCAGTTTTAGCCTGATCCCGTAGGCCACTCACCTTCACAGAATGCCAGACACAGGGCTCAAGCCTGGCAAGCACTGCTGCAGCAGAGTGAGCCTCTCCCAATCAGGACTGATTGGGTGTGAGCCCATGGCAGGCATAGTGGGGCCAGGATGAGCAGGAGTGGCAGGTAGAAGTTGCAGGCAGCATTGTATTTCGGGTTTCGACCTGATCCCTGCAGGCCACCCAGAGGGACCCCACCTGTGCACAAATTCATGCACCGGGCCTCTAGTCTAATCTAATAAAAGAGTAATATGCAAATTAACTATCACTCCGAGACACCTAAGCCACGCCCACCAGCCAAGCCACGCCCCCAACCTATCAGAGCGGCTGTATACAAATTAACCCAGCCAAGATGGAGGTCGGCAGCCATGGAGCTAGAGCAAACAGGAGGCTTCCGTTGCACCAGCAATGGAGGAAACTGCCTGCTTAGGCTGGCTGGGACTCTGCTCACAACAACAATGTTTCAATTATAGAAGCCATGGAGCTGAAGCAAACAGGAGGATTCGTTACCTGCCTAGGCCTCTGCTCAAGGTAACAAAGTTTCAATTATAGAAGATAAATAAACTCCAGAAACCTGATTCCAGCCAGCCTTGCTGGGACCTTGGGTCAATGAGAGCTGTGGGCAGCCTGAAAATGGCCCCCAGCCCCTCACCAAGGCTGGCCAGGCACCCCAGTAGGGACCCGAAACCTGAAGGGAATGTGGGCAGCCTGAAAATGGCCCTCAGCCCCTCACCCAGGCTGGCCACACCCCCAAGGGGTGACGGTCCCCACTGGGGGGCTTGGCCAACCTGAAAACAGCCATCAGCCCCTCACCCAGTCTGGCCAGGCATGCCAGCAGGGGGACATCCCCTGAGGGGTTCCAGGCTGTGAGAGGGGACAGGCTGGGTTGAGGGACCCCCCCCCCAAGTGCACAAATTTTTGTGCACCGGGCCCCTAGTATTTTATAAATGTGGAAATGGCCCAGCTGGCATGGTTCAGTGGTTGAGCATTGACTTATGAATCAGGAGGTCATGGTTTAATTCCCAGTCAGGGCACATGCCTGGGTTTCAGGCTCAATCCCCAGTATAGGGTGTACAGGAGACAGCCAATCAATGATTGTCTCTCATCATTGATGTTTCTATCTCTCTCTCCCTCTCCCTTCCTCTCTGAAATCAATAAAAAATATTTTTTAAAAATGTGGAAATGGAGGCTCAGATTAGTTATGCAACTTATCTGCCATAGAGTTAGTGGCAGACCTGGGATTTAAACCCTGGACCTTCTGAGTCTAACTCTGGACTGCTGACTCTGGACTGTTCTCTCTCCCTTAATGAACACTGCCTATCAATGAACACTGTGTATGTGTGTAATTACAGTGCTAAGCAATATCAGGTAAGTGCCATACTGATTATATAAATTATTATACAAAGAGGCAGTAGAGCAATGGTTAAGAACTCAGGCTCTGGAAATGACTGCCTAGGTTGGAATTCTGGCTCTCCATTTGCTAGCATATACTCTTGGGCAAATTATTTACTTAACTTCCTTATCCTTCAGTATTTCATACATAAAATGGGAACTCATACCTAGATCATGGTATTGCTGTAAAGATAACTTAGTTAATACCAGTAAAGGGTAGTGTCTAGCACTTTCAATAAATAAACAGTAAACAGCCAATAAATATTGGTTATTATAGGAAATCAGAGGAGAAAGAAATAAAATCTAGCTGAGAATGGATCAGAGAAGTCTTTATGGATGCGGTGACATTGAAGAAAAGATTGAATGTTAGTGAAGAGTGAGGGAGTAGTGGAAGGGAATGTAGTGGAGGTTGGAAAGCTCAGGTTGTGTGGGGCCGTGAGTAGAGCGGAGATGAGGGGTGGCACCTGACAGTGCGAGCTACTGGAAGATAAGCCAAGGATCTTGAATGAAAAGCTTAAAACTCTGGAGTTAAACCACTGAGCAATGGGAGCCATGAAAGGTTTTCGAGGAAGATAGAGAGGAAGTCTTCTTCTTTTTGTTTCTTTTTCAAAATATATTTTATTGATTTCCACAGAGAGGAAGGGAGAGGGAGAGAGAGTCAGAAACATCGATGAGAGAGAAACATCAATCAGCTGCCTCCTGGACACCTCCCACTGGGGATGTGCCCGCAACCAAGGTACATGCCCCCGACTGGAACCCGGGACCCTTCAGTCCCCAGGCCGTGCTCCATCCACTGAGCCAAACCAGTCAGGGCGAGAAAGTCTTCTTTGGCAGTAATCAAATCTGACAACTTTACAGTTTTATCTTTGAGTGTTATCAACTGCAGAAAACGGCAACTCTGAGGACTGAAGATTTGACTGAGAGAAAGGAAAGGGGAGAAAATGAGAGAGGTTGGAAAAAAGAATGACAGAGGACTATAGAGAAGGAAAGTGCGCCTGGTGGGAAGTGGTAGAAATGAGGTAATTCCTATTCCTCAGTCGTGAGGCAGCTCAGGAACTGAGTTTGAAGCCTAACCTACTTTTTCTCCATATAAGACTTCAATTTTCCATCTCAGTTTAGGGTTTCTTTTAACTTTGAGACTGTGCTTTTGGATAGTGAGGAGCTGATGTAGGGCATTAGGACCCAGCAATTGTTGTAGTGAGAGAGGTAGAATCTGGATCTCAGTTTTTCTCTCCAGCTCCCTCCTCTCCCTTTGTCATTCTAGCTGCCTGCTGCCTCTGCAGCCTCCCTCTTGTTTTCTCTGTGTTAACTGCCAGCGCTTTTTGACACACAGGGTGCGCAAAGCAAGAGGATTAGTTGGGACCTGCCTTGGTGACTCCATGGCATCCCCCAGAACCGTAACTGTCGTGGCCCTCTCAGTGGCCCTGGGACTCTTCTTTGTTTTCATGGGGACTATCAAGTTGACCCCCAGGCTCAGCAAGGATGCCTACAATGAGATGGTAAGTGAAGCAAATGGACGATGAAGAGCGCACCCCCAAGGGATAGAGAATTCCTCTCCGGGTCTTTTCTTCCTTGTCCACAATCCCATCCCCTTAACCCCCACCCCACCTGGACCCTCCCGTCTTCCCAACAACTTTGCAGCTTGGAAAAAGCAGCTGGTCAGCAGCGATTTTATTTGTGGGCTGAGCCGAGAGCAACTGCTCTTCAGCCACCGAATGTCTGTTGGGGGAGGGGTTACCCAGCCAGTACCCCTCAACCCTCAAGCAATGCCGAAGGCTGAGACCTGCCTAACACCTGTCACCAGCGGGAACCCTTCCCTTCTTCCAGCACACCCAAAGTCGGGCAGCCAGTCTGCAAGTCTGATTCATTCCTTCGGAGCTAAGAGTTTAGCAAGCAGGGGAGTTTATCTTCGGGAAGAACAAAGGGGAAGAAGGGAAAGAGCTGGGAGAGAATGGGCTACTAAAACGAAATTTTAGGGGCAGGAAAGGTATTCCTCATTGCTATATAGAGCTAATAGTACTCTCCTAGCAGCCTGGGCATGTGTCTGTATCCTTGAGACAAAGCAGTCTTGGCCCAAATAAAGGTCATCAAGAGCTTGCTTCTTCACCTTCTCTCAGGGGAAAGCTGGGTGTTTTGTTTTATTTTGTTATGTTTGTGGGCTAATCTACACAATCTGAGAAATCTGCCTTTTCTCTCCTGCAATAGTCCTTAATCCCCGCCTTGCCTCCCATGGATGCCCAGAGCCGGGCCCTCTGAAGGTTCCCCCCTCTGCAGAGTTGGAATCGCAGAAGGTGACTGGCCAAAACATCTCTGCAACCTGGGGGCTGGGCTCGCCAATTTGAGTGAAGAGGACTTGTTCTTCTGCCTTAGAGAATGAGGAGATGGCAGGGGGTGTTTCCAGCACTTTCAGTTTCTGGCCTCTCCCTCTGTCACTTTGACTCTTTATTTCCCAGCCTCAGCTGAAGAGAATCCGGTTCTCACTTTCTCTTTTTGCCAGACCGCCAATAGTGATAAGAGGGAGCCCATTACTGGGTTCTCAAGGTCAAGAAGGAAAGGAGCGTAGAGAAGGAATAAGGAGAGAGACAGAGAGAGAGAGAGAGAGAGAGAGAGAGAGAGAGAGAGAGAGAGAGAGAG
>PVJC01034700.1:0-18665 GCA_004026665.1 Murina feae
GCAGGCCAGAAGGGAGTGGCAAGAAATATTCAAGGTGATGAACAGCAAGAACCTACAGCCAAAATTACTTTACCCAGCAAGGCTATCATTCAGAATTGAAGGTCGGATAAAGAGCTTCACAGACAAAAAAAAGCTAAAGGAGTTCATCACCACCCAACCAGTATTATATGAAATGCTGAAAGGTATCCTTTGAGAAGAGCATGAAGAAAAAGTAAAGATAAAAATTATGAACAATAAATGTATATCTATCAACAAGTGAACCTAAAAATCAAGTGAATAAGAAATCTGAAGAACAGAATAAACTGGTGAATAGAATAGAATCAGAGGCATAGAAAGGGAGTGGACTCACAATTTTCAGGGGTAAAGGGTGTTGGGGGTGCGAGAAGAGAATGGACAATGATCGTACACCTATGGATGCGGACAGTGGGGCAGGGGACAGAGGGTGGGGTGGGAAATGGGAGGAGGGGAGCTATGGGGGAAAAAAAGAGGAACAACTGTAATAATCTGAACAATAAAGATAAATCTAAATTGAAAAAAAAAGAATATCTTAGCAAAAATAAAAAAATAAAAAGATATGTAGCTTGTATACTCACTGAAGAGATTCATGCTCATAGAGGAAATATTTCCAATTATTATCCTATGGTACTTATTATTCAACAGAAATACATATATTAAATTTTTATTATTTTTGTGTATGTGTAAGTTGGTAGTCTAGTTTCATTTTTTTGCATGTATCTGTCTAATTTTTCCAACATCATTTATTGAAGAGAATGTATTGACTGCATTGTATGTTCTTGCCTCCTTTGTCAAATATTAATTGATCATAGTGGTTTGGGTCGATTTCTGGGTTCTCTATTCTATTCCATTGGTCTATACGTCTGTTCTTGTGCCAGTACTAGGCAGTTTTGAGAACAGTGGCTTTTGTAGTACATCTTGATATCTGGTATTGATATTCCTCCTACTTTGTTCTTCTTTCTCAGGATCACTGCAGCTATTCTGAGTCTTTTTTTATTCCAGATGAATTTTTGGAGAGTTCGTTCTAGGTCTGTGAAATATGCTGTTGGCATTTTAATGGGGATTGCATTGAATCTATAGATTGCTTTGGATAGTATGGACATTTTAATGATGTTGATTCTACCCAATCCATGAACATGGTATGTTCTTCCATCTGTTTATTATGTCTTCCTCTATCTCTTTTTTCAGTGTCTTATAGTTTTCCAAGTACAGGACTTTTATCTCCTTACACCATACACAAAAAAACCTCAGATGGGTATAGGACTTAAGCATAAGATGGGAAACCATAAAAATACTAGAGGAATCCACAGACAGCAAAATCTCAGACATATGCCAAAGCAATTTCTTCACTGATATAGCCCCTAAGGCAATCTAAACTAAAGAGAAAATAAACAAATGAGACTACATCAAAATAAAAAGCTTCTGTACTGCAAAAGAAACCATGAACAAAACAACAAGAAAGCCCACTGCTTGGGAGAACATATTTGCTAAAGTTATCACTGATAAGCATTTAACCTCCAACATTTACAGGGAACTGGTACAACTTAACAAAAGGAAGATAAACAACCCAAACAAAACATGGGAAAAGGACCTCAATAGATACTTTTCAAAAGAAGACATAGGAAGGCAAAAAGACATATGAAAACATGCTCAAAGTTACTAATCATCTGAGAGATAGAAATCAAAATGACAATGCAGTACCATCTCACACCTGTCAGAATGGCTAACATCAACAAATCAAAAAATGACAAGTGCTGGTGAGGATGCAGAGAAAAAGGAACCCTTGTTCTCCGCTAGTGGGAATGCAGATTGGTGCAGCCACTGTGGAAGACAGTATGGAGTTTCCTCCAAAAACTAAAAATTGAACTCATTTGACCCAGTGATCCCACTTCTAGGATTGTATCTCAAGGAAACAGTACAATTCACCATAGCTAAGACTTGGAAACAGCCTAAGTGCCCATCAGCAGATGAGTGGATTAGAAACAGTGGTACATCTACACAATGAAATACTACGCTGCCTTAAAAAAGCAGGAATTCTTACCATTTGCAATAGCATGCATGGAACTGGAGAACATTATGCTAAGTGATATAAACCAGTCAGAAAAAAGATAAATATCATGTGATCTCACTCATTTATGGAATATAATGAACAATATAAACTGATGATCGAAACAAATCCAGAGACAGAGAAGCAATGATCAGACCATCAAACCTCAGAGGCAAGGCCGGGGAGAGTTGGGGTAAAGAGGAGAGATCAACCAAAGGACTTTTATGCATGCATATAAGCCTAACCAATGGACACAGACAATAGGGGGGTGAGGGCATGAGTGGGGGATTGGAGGACCATGGGAGTTAAGGACACATATGTAATACCTTATCAATAAAGTAAAAAAATAAAATAAAAAATCATAACTCCAGAAAATTTTATTATTGTCAAGTATTTTCCCCTTAATATGGGAGAACAGGAAAAATTATTATAACAGCTTTCTTATAACACTGTCAACCTCTAAGAACTAGGGATTAACACAGACCTGCTGTTTTTACAATATACTATAACCAAATTATGCATTTACTAAAGTAAATGTTTTTACTTAAAATTTCAACTAATCTTCCTGAGACTGTAGTAGGTGTCTGGGTGAACAAGAAAAAAAAGTGAGGAACATATGTGAATCAATGAGTAAAACAAATTTAAGCAGTTTTCTTAATTATAAGGTTTATCTTCCCATCATGTTAATATGCTTGCTTTGAATTTTTAAGAGGAGAATATATTCAATATATGTTTTCTCAACATATACCACTATTTAATTATTGTTTATTAGAGGGCAAAAATATTTAATTTTATACAGGAAAAATAGGTACTGTGCTACTATAAAAAGATTAAGAATTTCTTTAAAATGTTGTTCATGATTTTAAATATACCCTAAGACTCTGAATGATGTTAAATGTGATTATTTGCGTCACCCTTAGATTACTGTAATAAAGTATTAAGTGTTTGTTTGTTTGTTTTTGTTTTGTGTTTTTTTTTAAACTCCTAAGCACATCTACTTGGTATATTTGTTGTCAACATTTCCAAAGCACAACCCACACGGAGCCTTCTGTTTTGGCTCTTCTTTTCTTGGCTTAGTGACAAAATAGGGGCAAGAAATGAAAGAAGGAGAAAACAAGGCAGACTGACTCTGCTTTTCTCAGCCTTTCTTCTCAATTAGCTAGCATTTATTCTACTTTCCACAGACAGTCCTGAAGCTACAGAGAAATTCTTTAAAACATTGTATGTTCGAAGTCCCATTTCTTTGCCTCCAGCCTTCGATCTATGGTTTGACTTTATTACCTTTGAATCTTTTAGTGCAGTGGATTGCAATAAAGATAAAATGCCATTTCTTTTTATTTTATGTTTTTGTTGAAATGACAGTGAAGCCTTAATATGACATGTGTTGCATTTACATCTGAATTTACTATTGTTCAAATCCTGTTCTACAAATCCCAAATTTCATTATTTTCTACATCTCAAGGTTGCCTATGTACATTCATATAATCTTCAGGTTCATTTTTTATGTCAGCATCTGTACAAATCTGTGGGAAAGAAGGCGTCTAATTATAGCATGTGCGTGTTCTAGGCACTAATTGAAGTTCTACTCTTAAATTAACAGTAGGTATAGGAAAGATGACAGGTAATGAAAAAATAACGTACGTGGGCCAGAACCAAGTAGTTTGATGTTAGGTGAGGTTTGCAGTTTCTCAGGAGCAATGACAAGACCTAGCCCATCTGGGGCCAAAGCTTCAAACACTTTCAGGAGAGTTGGGGTGGGGAGCAATTCAGCTGTTTTCTAATTTCAATAGTCTCTTCTTTCTAGGTTTTTCTCTACATATATGCAACTGTGTGCTGCTTTTAGCTAATTGCTTTAACTAACAGGCTAATAGAAGCTTTTTTTCTTTAGTTTTTAAAATTTAATTTAATATTTTAAATACTATGGGGTAACTGGTTTACTAAGTTTCTCAAATTGCAGTCTCTTGTTTTATGTTTCAAAATCTTCAAAAACAGTTATACAAATTTAAACTTATATATCATCCTTTATTATACTATCTTTATTAACCTACATAGAGGTTAGCAGTTTTAACCTACATAGAGTTAGCAGTTACTCCAGTTATTAGCAATAATTAGAGCAGGTGCATTTAATTTTTACAAATCTGAAGTACTGTTGTAAATTAGAATTTTGAAGAACCACTATGTTTACTATAATAATCACGTCTCAATTACTTAACTTTAAAATTGTTTGGATCATATTACTTGAAGCAAACAAAAATAATCATAATTGTCATTCACAGAAGAATGATTATATAGTCTACAGATTCCTAAGTTTTTATTTCACATACATCCATCAACATTTTCACTGATAAAAGTTTTATATATTTTTATAAAAACTCAGTTATATTTTTACCCTTTTAAATGTTATATATTTGATTATTAAAAAATAATCTCAAAAAGTTAACTTTCATCAAAAGGAACAATTACATGTATACTTTGAATTCTAAGGCACTTTGAAATAGAAAGAAAAATCCAGAATTTTAAAACCTAAATTCAAATAAAGAAAAGTAATTTCTGTTTTTTTTAAATGTATATATCAACTTATTGTTAATATTGATCTGAAGAGGTTTGTGTTCAATTGCCTCCCACAAGTTTTCTTGTTTCGAATGAGGGCTTCAGTTGGCTGACATATGAAATGATGCATGATCATCTGAAAAGGATCAGTTCAAACTTTGGCACTCCGGCTCCATCTGTGCTTTGTGTGTTGGCATATCTCACATCACTTTCATGTTTGCTTTATAAATGGTGTGCTAGTCAAGCTTTTCCTAATGTTTGTTGTTCCATACAACTAATTGTAGTGATGGTCATCTTTTGAGAATATAAAGATCCATTCAGGAAACCAGGGAGAGGTGTTTGAAAATGAAAACCTCCATCCGGCGGCAACTTCAATAATTTCTAACATTTCTCATGGCAGTCATTCCAGGTGCATATTCATTCAGGATTTTCCTTCAATAACAGATATTGGGACTGAACTTCCTTCAGAAAAGTCATTAGTGGGATGGTCCCTGATATAAATGTACATAGCTTTAACATTTTTATTAAAAAAATAAAATAAACCACTTCTTAACAATTATCACTATAATCTTAAAAAAGAAAACATGATACACACATTTACAAATGGAAGGTACACTAAGCAACACAGATAAATAGAGTGCATTAGAAACTCATATTCAAGATTATGGGGAAAATATTAGGCCACATGCACTGGAATAGTAAGTAAATAAAACATTATCCTTTTGCAACCTGAGGTAGTATAGATCTAAATATTGAGCACATGATTTTTACTCTAACCTAAGCATAAGTATTTTCCCACAATTCACATAAAATTTAATTTCTATAATTGTCATCTAAAATGGACACTATTTTTATACAACAGAGTAAAATCCTTTGAATTATTTTTGTTTTCACATATTACCTGTCTTATATTGCTCAGAGAAATGATTTGTGTTCTGCTTTGCAACTATAATTGTATATGGCAAACCCTTCATATTAAATTTATAAAAAAAATATGCTGAGCTATATAAACTGTCATACTCTCCAAAGGAAGGACTTCCCATAAGTCCAAATATAACCACTAGAAATTTTTAAAAATTATTTTCTATTACTACTCAGCTCAAAGTTTTCTGCCTTAACATTAGCTTCGTGGGCACAGGCAAAAATTCTAATTAGCTAAAAATGGTCCCAACTGTTAAAATGTTCCCAGAGAATAGGAGAGTAAAGCAGCAAGTCATGATGAAGAAAAATGAGCTCATTTTCTTGGCAATCAAATAACTACTTGGAACCAAGGATTAAATAAAGTAAAATCTCAGTTACACCTCCTTTTCTTTTCCTGAAAGTAAACAGACACTGAACTCTTCTTAAGCTGTTACAAAATCAAAGGTTATAGAAAGTTCTACCTTTTAACCTTGACATTTTGAATATAGACATTTCCTACTGATAGTAACTGTGGAAGAAAAAAAAAAAAGTTCTGGTTTTCAAGTTTACTACACCATTAACAGGATTATGTGGTTCAAAGTAAAGAGGAAGAGAGGAAGTAGTTATCTTACAGCCAAGTACTCTTCTCTGATATTCTTTCCTACGCTCCTTTAAAGAACACTGTGTTTAATCTTTTTTCCTTTGTTTGGAATGGAGGTTCTGGGTCCTATTTTTAGCTATTTTTGGTAATTAAAGCCATTGTTATAAATTTAGAACAATCTCTAGCAACTCTGTTACAGCTCCAGCTTTTCTTCCCTGAATAAGACTCAGTATTCATATCCACTCACGCTTTTCTACCACTATGGTCAATTTTTTCTTCTTCAAAAAGCTTACTTCAATCACACTTTTCCTAAGTTCATGCTTTTTGCTGTAGTCTTAACTTGTTTTTTTGTATGTGTGTGTTCTTTGTGTTTGTTTGTTTTTCAGACACCATCAAAACCTTTTTCATTGACTTACAAGTGTAAAATTTTTATGCTATTTTCCTACCATATTCGGTCGTACCATCCTAACTGTAACGCCAAGATTTCAATCTCTTCTCCACAAATCTAAAATACAAAGAGCTCAGGAAGTGTTAGCTGTGACAAATGTAATCATACAAAGTAGTATGATTTGAACTATAAGTCACGAGTTGGCGTTCCCTCACAACATGTGTGTCCAGCTCTGTGTCTCATTGCAAAATATTCGTGGTCCAGCCCCCAAAGTATGTTATATGTAACACGCCAGATATATGCTATATTATCTTTCTAATAGCCAGTTTTTAATCCCAAATAAACTTGTTCCATATTTCCTTTAAAATACTGGTATTTTCTCAGGGTTTTGCTTTTGATCTACTTTTTTTCTTACGATGTGGTAGGCAGTCATGTGGTAGGCGGACAGACACGTGTAGAGCAAGGACACTGGACAAGGTTCAGAAAGTCACTAGCTAAGCTCTGGGTGCCAACCAGGGTGGGACCTTGTCTCCAGGTTGACCTTGCCTCCTCTGGCATATACTGGTCATGTAGTTTGGACCTCCTGTACTTTCTCTTCTAGAGATAACATTTAGCCCTCAGTTGAATTTCAGCTCCAGGCCCAGAAAAGCTGACCTCAGGAGCCACTTCATCAAATAATACCACCCTGCCCTGGTGCCTGCCAATCAATCATGGGAGACCACAACCCTGAAAGGACACATCTGGAAAGCTGCTGAATATTCTATTGAGATCTTCTCCTGGGACCTCCCCTAAAATTTCCATCTTTAAAATCCTTAGGACAGAGGACCCAGAAAGCTATTCCTCCAGGGAGCATACCCATGCCTTATCATTTGCCTTCCCCTTCCTGCCCCCTGCCCCCCAAATGTGTTACTTTACCTTCCTCACTCCCAAGCTCTTAGAGCCCTTCCTTTGCCTCCATAACTCATTTCCTGAGTCTGTTTCTTCTATAGATTACTTCTTCTACTTCTGTTATTTTATAAATAAACTAGAGGCCCGATGCAAGAAATTCATGCAAGGGTGGGCTTTTGCAGCCCCAGCTGTTGGGGCCCTTGAAGCCCTGGCTGCCTCCTGCCCTCCTGGTCCCGGCTGACTCCATCCTGAAGCTCATCTAGAAGGTCTTAGGGACAGTCGTTCTGCTGTTTGGTCATTCAGTTAATTTGTATATTACACTTTTATTACTATAGACTAGGGGCCCAGTGCACGGATTTGTGCACCTTGAAAAGAACTGTGGGCTGCGTGCGAGGCTGCAGTGGGCACAGGGGTGGGTCTCAGCCCATCTTCCATGCCCCCACCTTGCACCTCCTGCCATATTCCCCAGTCCCTTGTGTTTCAGCAGCCCTGCTTCTGCCACCGCTGCTCCCACATGCTGCCAGCACTGAACCTGCTCATACCTGCTGATGGTGCAGAGTGATTGAGGCTGGCGCCAGCAGCAGGTGGTAGTGGGGCCAATGCTATCAGCGTGTGTGAGAAGCAGCTGCTGCCCCAATCATCCCTCCGGAGCAGGGGGAAGTGGAGAAGCCCTGAGGGGTGATCAGCGCTGGCAGCTGCTGCTCCTACCTGCTGACAGAACCAAGTGATTGGAGCTAGTGCCAGGCGCTGGCAGCAGGTGCGAGTGCCAGGCAGCACCGTGATGCAGGAGCAAAGAATTTTCAGGAACCACCAGAGGCTTACCCCGATGATAGTGACCAGTGCCCCACCTTGGTCTGGTGCCCCCACTCACTTGCTCCACCATCCTGCTGCAGCCAATGCCCTCCTTATTCTGCACATACCCCCTGGCGTTCAGTGCAAGTCACAGCAACCAGTTATTTGGTTGTTTGGTTGTTCAGTTCTTCCACCTTTCGGTCTATTTGCATATTAGGATTTTATATATACAAATGTTCTCTTATAGTTTGGGTCTTGCCTGTGAATTCTTTCCTTGCCAGAACTCAAGTACTAAGGTTGCTGAACTCAGGTCTGGTCTGACTCCACCAGTCTAACACCTGGTACTGTTTCCACCACCCATAATATTACTGAGTAATTTAATCTATGGACATTTTTCTATAACAATCACTTCTAAAACATCAAGTCTGTATTTCTAGAATGGATTTTTGTATGGAATCATAGACATCTTCATCTCCATCTATATATTTTGCCACTTATAGTAATCAGAGATGTTATTCATACGAAATGTATGTGGCAGGGAGTGTGACGCCTTCTAAACATTATCCTATATATCTATTCAACCACCCAATGAGGTATTTATTAGAATTTCCCTTTTACAGATAATAATATTCAACATCAATTAATGTTTCCCACAAGCTGGTGTTATGTTACACTCCACCTTTTAAATATATATATCTAATCTAATAAAAGAGTAATATGCAAATTAACCATCACTCTGAGACACATAAGCCATGCTCACCAGCCAAGCCACGCCCCCAGCCAGTCACTCCCCCCAGCCAATCAGAGTGGCTGTATGCAAATTAACCCAGCCAAGATGGCAGCCGGCAGCCACAGAGGTAGAGCAAACAGGAGGCTTCCATTGCAACTGCCTGCCTAGGCTGGCTGGGCCTCTGCTCAAGGAATAATGTTTCAGTTATAGAAGCCACGGAGCTGAAGCAAACAGGAGGCTTCCTTGCCTGCCTAGGCCTTCGCTCCAAGTAACAAAGTTTCAATTATAGAAGATAAATAAACCCCAGAAACCTGATTACAGCCAGCCTCGCTGGGATGTTGGGTCAATGGGAGCTGTGGGCAGTCTGAAAACGGCCTTCAACCCCTCACCCAGGCTGGCCAGGCACTCCAGCAAGTAGACATTCCCCAGCAGGTGGACATCCCCCGAGGGGTCCCAGACTGTGAGAAGGCACAGGCTGGGCTTAGGGACCCCAAACAAAAATTTGTGCACCGGGCCCCTAGTGTGTGTGTGTGTGTGTGTGTGTGTGTGTATTAGAGGACCATTTGTGCACTGGGAGTGGTGACCCTCAGGCCGGCCTGTGCCTCTCACAGTCCAGGACCCCTCAGAGGGGTCCTTAGCATTGTTGCAGAGGCAGGAGAGGCTACCGCCACCTCTGTTGCACTCACCAGCCATGAACCCAGCTTCTGGCTGAGCAGCACTCCCCCTGTGGGAGTGCACTGACCACCAGGGAGCAGCTCCTGCATTGAGCGTCTGCCTCCTGGTGGTCAGTGTGCATCATAGTGAACAGTCTGTCTGCTGTTCAGTCGATTTGCATATTAGGGTTTTATTATATAAGATTGTTAATCTTCATAACCACCTAATAGGTGGGTAACATTATCATCTCATTTTACATTGACTAGAATTTTGGAACAGAAAAACTGAGTTATTTGTCCAGTGTTATACTTTGGAATATCCACTCATTTTGTTATTCAAGCTGAAAACGGTTTTACTATACACCCTGTGTTTTATACCTACACTATACTATCAGACACAGCTTCACAATTCAATCTAATAAAAATATACTCTCATGTTTCCTTCACCATCACCCTTTTATTTTCCACCACATTTAATTTTTATGAATGTCATTATGGAAATAATTTTAATGTTTGTTGGCCTGCATCTGTCATGCACACTACATTGAATTTGTTGATATTTTTTCAGTGCTATCTCCTTAATAGTTCTCACATTAGTTGCCTTTTCAGAATCAGCACTGTTACTATTTAAATCCATTTTTTCCCACCAAGGCTAAAACAATAATCTCTTCTAAATTTTCTTTTTACCATTATTAGAATTCCCTTCTAATCTGCCCTATCCTCTTTGATCTTAATATTTTAAAAATTGAATAGAAGCATATTACTTAATTATTCTAATCTTTCAGTAACTCTTTACCTCACACACCTTTATAAGACCAGTGAGACATGCTCTTTTTTATAATTTCAAACTCATAGCTTATCACAACTCATAGTTAAACCTTCTGCTTGTCATAGCAAATATAGAGGTTTAACTAAATGAAACAGGCTATTTCATTATTCTGGACCTTTGAACCTGCCAGTATCCCCTCAAAATGAAATTAACTTCTGTATCTAGAGTGCATCTACTAACCATCCCTCTCTTCTACCTTTCCTGATCATAATATCATTATAATTGATCATTTTACCTTTGAATATCATTGCACTTTGGTCAACCAATGTTTGTCACTACATCTCTATAAGTAAATCTAGCCTTATTATATACTACAGGCCCAGTGCACCAAATTTGTGGATGGGTAGGGTCCCTAGCACCTCCCTTCCCCCAGCTGTCTGCTGCCACCTCAGTGGCCGGCCCTGCCCCTGGTCGAACTCCCGGTAGAGGGAACAATTTGCATATTAGGCTTTTATTATATAGGATACCACCACCGTCATATGATAGTACTTAAGAGGATGTACTGACATGATTTGTTAATGTATTTATTATTTGAATATAAACTACATTTGTGAAGTAGAATTATAGGACTTATTGTGAGAAGCAAAAAAAAACAGGAAAATTTGGCTGATATGTTTAAGAGTTTAAGAGTTTGGCTGATATGTTGTCATTGAAATTACTTAGAATAATAAAAAGAGGCATAAAAACTAATGGGTAGATTTTATATATTTTTACATTTCATTTTATTTGGGCATATTTTTGAAGTTTTACTACAACCGATTAGCCCCAAAACTATGTTCTTTAAAATAGAGTACAAAATCTTTAGTATACCTGGAATAAAATCACATCCACAAAGAACACATTTAAAGGGAAAATGACTAAAATTAAATTTTAGAAAATTCATATATGAGATCCAATTCTATAATTATTTGAATTGCTTATGAAAACTCTAGATAAGAAATATGAATTGTAAAGGGTTGGGGGCCAGGTGGTGTCGAAGAGCACATTGACCTCTGGCCAGTCCGATTTTTATTTACTTGTATACATATTTGCCCTTTAGCAATGCATACAGGCATATCAAAGGTGAAGTTTCATAAACAGTAAAAGGATTATCAGGTTAGGGAATTGCCTTGAGCCATCACTATCTCAACAATCAGTGCTTGGTGTCAGCCCTGCTAATGCCCAAGGTCCATCGGCCTTCCGAGTTCCTCAGTGCACTCCCATGATAGTATTGGAAAGTGGTGGCTTCCCGCAAATAGTTAAAATATTGGTCCACAAATGCTAGATGGCACCATAATAAGGCTGCTACTTCATTATTCTAAAGGGTATTGATGAGAATAGAAGAATCACAGAAATATCAAGAGGAGTGCCCCAAATCATCAAGCCAAAATTAGGGGAAGAAAGAATCTAAAATAAATCCTGCCATTTTGACAGAGTTTACACTATTTACCACTGACATATATTACTTCTGATTTGATTCAAATTTCACCAAGTTTGGAGGAAACAACTAAAAAGGTCTTGACTAGATATTAGATATCATTACTGTCCAAAGAGGGAATATGATTTTATTTAATAAATTCAAAGTATAGTGACCATTAATATAGTTTAGTCACATGTTTATGCCTTCTATAACTTTATGCAACTAAATAGCATTCATAAATTTTCATGTGTCTTCTTCAAACTCCCTGGTTGTCAGAGAGTTTATTTTAACATACTTTATATTTCTGGTTCTGCCAAGACCTGGTTTCAAGCATAACCAGGTTTATTTTTAACAAGCTCTACTTAAAAATGTACTTTTTAAAGCCAAGATTATCAGAATAGAAAACAACAACAATAACAACAACAAGCTTCTCATAGCTCAACCTCTTCATTAATTCATACCCTTTTGAAATTTATAATCACCACATAAAAACCAACAATATTTAGAGGAATAATACAGAATCCATATGCATCATAATAGGACAATTATAATATTGAGAGTGCAATTCAAAATTACTCAACATAGAAAATATCAAAAAAAGATACATTCTCAAAAGAAAAGTCAAAATCAGACAACCACAATGTGACCTAGATGTCAGAAATATTATAAATAAATTTTAAGCATTTATTATAACTACTAGGGGCCCAGTGCACAAAAATTTGTGCACTCGGAGGTGTCCTTCAGCCCGGCCTGTGCCCTCTCGCAGTCTGGGATCCTTCTGGGGATGTCCACCTGCTGGTGTGCCTGGCCAGCCTGGGTGAGGGGCCAATGTCTGTTTGTAGGCTGGCCAAGCTCCCCAGTGGGAACCCTCACCCCATGGGGGTGTGGCAAGCCTGGGTGAGGGGCTGAGGGCAGTTTTCAGACTGGCCACAGCACCTTCAGGATTCAGGTCCCTACTGGGGTGCCTGGCCAGCCTGGGAGAGGGGCTGAGGGCCATTTTCAGGCCTCCCACAGCTCCCATTGACCCTCGGGGCCATCTGCCTGGGAAGTGATCGATGGCCGTGGCACACCCGATGGCTTCCCTGGATGGAGCCTCAGGGCCGGCCGGCTGGTCCTGCCCCCAGGCTTCCACCTGGGAAGTGATCGGGTGGCTGTAGAACACGCGGGGAGCCTGGGAGGCCCATGTGTGTGCCCCGAAATGATCAATTCTAGGCTGCAACCTCTTCCTGCCCTGCTCCTCCCACCCAGGGCTTCAGCCACTGGCTTGCTTGCTCTTCCCATCCTGTGCTTTGGCTGGACCCTGTGTGTGGCTTCTCTCGGGGCTCTGGCCTTCGCCACCTTGGCTAGGCTAATTTGCATATGGTCACTCTGATTGGCTGGTGGGCGTGGCTTACCCGTCCCGAAGAAATGGTTAATTTTAATATTATGCTTTTATTAGTTTATATGCTCAATGGGGTAAAAGAAACTACACCCATGAGAAAGAACAAATAGGAAGTTTACGATCTCAAATAAGAAATATCAAATATTATATATATTTGATATTAAATTTATTGCATATAAGATAAAACAGATATAAGAAATCAATCAGAAGAAAAATCTAGAACTAAATAATATATTTATTATCATATGGTCTCAAAGCAGATATATGTGTCAGTGAACTTGAGATAAATCAGGTGAAATTATCTAATGTGAATAACAAAGAAAAAGATTGAAAAAATAGATGGAGATTTAGGGATATGGGAACAGTAGGAAAAGTCTAATACATATGTATTGGAAACACAGGTTTGAATTAAAGGGAAACAAAGGCTAAAACAAATAAACAGTAAAGGAAATAAAAGCTGTAAATCTGCCAAGTATGGAATAAGACAGAATTTTACAGATTTTAAGAGTTCAGTAAACTTTGAACAGGAAAAAATGTAAAATAAATCATAGATAGGAACATTGTAGGCAAACAACTAAAAAGAAAAGTGATGAGATTATTGTGAGAGTGACTAGAGAGACTTGACATTCTATCTAATAAAAGTGGTAATACACAAATTGACCATCACCCCAACACACAAGATGGCCGGCCCCCTGGGTATTCAGAAGGAGGTTTAAGAACTATGACTAAACCCATGGTACAACAGTAAAAAAATCACAAAGCACTGAAAATCAGGAAAGCAAATTATGCGCTTGCTTTGTAATCTTAACCACCCTCGCTTCCTAATGTAGTATCCACATTTGTATAATGAAAGGGCTGAATTAGGTGGCAATGAAAGTATCTTAGTCCTGAAATTATATTATTATGATAATAGATGCCATTGCTGGGCTTAAGCCAAGTGTTTCCCATACAGTACTTCATTAAGCTTCATTTAAAACTGCAGAGCAAATGTCATTATCCTGATATTAAAAAGTATAAAACTAAATTTCAGAGAGTTATCTCTTCAAGTATGAGCCAGAATCCAAACAAAACTAGACTTTGAAGCTATAAATCTAGTTTTAAGAATTTGTGGGTATTTGGGCTATGTAATACAGAGTCAAGATGATAACTATCATGCATTAAATATTTGTATTAAGGTAGAAAGGGGACGAAATTTATTTGGTGATGCAGTCCACATTTATTAAATACTTAACATGAGGCTACCACCATGTTTATTCTGAGACTAAACAAAGGTTTTTAAAAGCCTGTGTCAAGTTGTCTCTGTCATCCAATATTTTCTTAAATTTACAGTATTGGTTAAGATATTTTAGAATCAGAATGCACAAGGGTCATGTCTCAGTAACCACTCACTAATAACATGCATCCATAGAACAGCAAGTTAGCAAATGAATGCAATGTATACATAGCAATTTTCATTATCTCTTTAAGACAGTACTGTAATGACTACTTACCCAGTTCCTGGCACTGTTAGTGGACTTGGAACCAGAACAGAATATTCATTGTGATTCTGCTTCTAAACGGAAACAACTCATTTAATTTTCTTGGCAATTATTCTTTTCTCTTATGTATGATAAAGGAATTGGAGTATATTTTCACTGATATGACTATACATTCTTAGACATCATGTTAGAGCTATTTCATGAAAATTTATATCACGATGAGAAGTTTTAAAAATTAAATTAAAAGTTAACATTTTGCAAAACCTTTTTTTTTTTTGTTCTAAAGTGACTGTGACTCTTGTAGAAGATGTTGTGCATAAAATTTTTCTCAAAATGAACGATCCATGGACCTTGTTTTAAGAATTAACTTGGGAACTTTCCCATCAGACACACTTTAGAGGTTATTTCTGATTCTTTCTTTTTTTAGCTAATTAATGAACATGTGGAATGGAAAGATTCTTTTTCAAATTATACAGCAAATATGGATGAGATGTGTGTATATTTTCCTCATTTAATTAAATTTGCATGTTTTAATAAATAATTGATACAATTTTAAAAAAATACATTTTATTGATATTTTTTACAGAGTGGAAGGGAGAAGGACAGATAGAAACATCAATGAGAGAGCGAGATCCATCAGCTGCCCCCTACACATTCCCTACTGAGTATGTGCCTGCAACCAAGGTACGTGCCCTTGACCAGAATCAAACCTGAAACCCTTCAATTCAGAGCTGACGCTCTATCCACCAAGCCAAACTGGTTAGGGCAATGATTAATACAATTTAACAAGGTTTTTAAGAAAGTTTATGAATATCTTGGAAGTGAATAAATAATAACGGCAACATTTTCAAAATCTGGGAGGGTGGATATTTGTGAGCATTAAGTCATCATAATTAGTATTTTGATGGACAAAAACATAATGAAAAAAAGAAACCCTACGAGTAATACTTGGAAGGACTTGATGTTTTACATTTTATTCCTCAGCTATCAGTCATTTAACTTTTGTTTTTTATATTTAAGGTTTGGCTCGGTGTTCTTGAATCTTTTGCCAGCTAGTTTAATGCAGTAATTAATTAGATCTTTGCACAGAATGCAGAGTTTTATATAAGCGGATATATTTGATTCCCTATCAAACATATCCACTTACATGATCAAAATACGGTTCTCTTTGTGGAGATATTTATAAGGAAAAATAGATAATAGCCATAGTCCAAATTGACTTAGAGGTTTTTTTTATTTATTTAGAGTTTAAATACAATTTTAATAAAAAGCAATGTTTAAATCCCATGTAAATGTTTCTTTTGAAATCCTAATGTGTATATACTACATAAGTACTACACATAAATAATTTATTAACATTTTGTGAAATGGAACTTCTGTAAGTTGTTTTTGAAATGAGAACATGGGTCATATTTTGATGACATTTTACTGCATTTCACTTTAATTAGCATTGCATAAATTGTATAAAATTTATAGGGAAAGTTAATATTAGAAAACAAATTTTTTGCTCTGTTGTAATACAATGTTTTTTGCAACTTTAATTAAAACCTACTATTTCACAAACTATTTATTTTTTCAAATAACAATTTTATGGTGTATATAAACCTCACAAACAGAAAGGGTGTGGGTGTTTTATTTTTTCCCATTCTCTCAGTAGCCAAAAATAAAGCACTAAAGAGTATATCTATCACCAAAGACTTTTTACTCCATATGTGCTCTTGCATTGATGATAGAGTGGTAATAACAATAATAATATATAATGGACAGAATATGTTTTTTCCAATTGGAAGTCACATATTTTTCTGATTGAAACCTCTATTCAATTGCAGTTTTTACCTACCAAACTAGTGTTAGATGGCCAAGAAAAGAAATATCAGAGAGCTCATTATAAAAATCTGTGGAATTGCTATTGCAAAGATGTCATAATCAGTGCATTTCTGGAAAGGTAAAGAAAAAATGTGATATAGTTATGGAGTTGGAAAATAAATGTCCACTATTTCTCCTGATAATTACAGAAGAGATCTGGTGGGGATAGTTCATAGAAAAAGTGAAACTAGACCACCAACTTGTAACCATATGCAAAAATAAACTCAAAATGTATAAAGAACTTAAATATAAATCATGAAACCATAAAATCCTAGAGGAAAACATAGGCAGCAAAATTATGTAGCATAATTTTCACTGGTACATCTCCCAGGGCAAGAGAAACAAAGGCAGAAATAAACAAATGGAAATACCTCAGACTCTGAATCTTCTTGGGGTCAGTATTTTTGTGTGAAAATCTCAAGTAAACTAATCTTTCAGGGAAAACAAGTGTTTATTTAGCTTTATATTAAACTTTCATGTTAGACTCACTTGCTCAAATACTACCCTGAAAGATCAGTGCTTCCTTAAGATACAATCACATTTATTTAATATGTGTTTGAAACTTCCACAAACTGGCCCACTGTTACATTTTCTTTTTTAAAATGTTTTAAAATTGTGGTTGGCATTCAATATCATATTATTTTCAGGTGTAAAGCACAGCATAGTGGTTAGACATTTATATAACTTATAAAGTGATCCCCCTGATAAACCAGTACCCACCTGGTACCATACATAATTATTACAATACTAGAGGCCTGGTGCACAAAAATTTGTGCACTCGGGGGGTTCCCTCAGCCTGGCCTGTGCTCTCTCGCAATCTGGGACTCCTTGGAGGATGTCCACCTGCTTGCTTAAGCTGCCAGTCAGACATCCCTCTGGCAGCCCAGGAGCCCTCAGGGATGTCCACTTGCCAGTGGGGAGCATGCCTAAGCTGCAGTCAGACATTCTTAGCACTGTTGTAGAGGCAGGAGAGGCTCTCACCACCACCGCTGTACTGGCAGCTGTCAGCCTGGCTTGTGTCTGAGCAGAGCTCCCCCTGTGGGAGTGACTGACCACCAGCGGCAACTCCTGCATTGAGCATCTGCCCCCGGTGGTCAATGTGTGTCATAGTGACCAGTCATTCCCAGTCGTTCTGGTGTTAGGGTCAATTTGCATATTACCCTTTTATTATATAGGATCATTAAGAATATTCCATATGCTGTTCTTTACATACCAGTGGCTATAGTGTAACTGTCAATTTGTATTTCTTAATACCTTCATCTTTTTTACTCAGTACCTTAACCCCCCTTACATCTGACAACCATCAGTTTGTTCTCCATATGAGTTTGTTTCTGTTTTGTCTGCTTATTTTATTTTTTAGGCTACACATATAAGATCATATGGTATTTGTAGAATCACTTCAGATCTAAAGACACACAGACTGAAAATAAGAGGGATGGAAAATCTATATTTTATGCAAATTATTTTTTAAAAAAGCTGGGGTAATGATACTTATTTTAGACAAAATAGATTTTAAAACAAAGGCTGTAATAAGAGACAAAGAAGGACAATTCCCATGCATTATCCAAGCACAGAAGCAACCTCAATGTCAGTGGAATAACTATTGGATAAAGAAGACAGGGTGCCAATTACAAGGAATATTATTCAGCCATTAGAAAATACAATTTTACCTTTTGTAACAACATCGATGGGCTAGAGGGTATTATGCTAAGTGAAATAAGTCAGCCAATGTTACATTTTATTTTATTATTGTTACTAGGGGCCCGGTGCACAAAAATTTGTGCACTCGGGGTGGAGGGAGTCCCTCAGCCCGGCCTGTGCCCTCTGACAGTCTGAGACCCCTCAGTGGATGTCCTATGATGGCCCCAGTCTGCCAGGCGCCTTCTGTGTGTGTGTGTGTGTGTGTGTGTGTGTGTGTCATCACTGGGGACCTGCCCCCAGCCCCATCAGAGGCTCGGAGCAGTCCTCCTGTGTGTGTCTACCTGCTGGGGGCCTGCCCCCAGGCACACCATGGAGGCTTGGAGCAGGCACCCCCTCTATGTTGATCTCTCAGACTCTTGCCCTCCCCTGCATGTTGTTCTCTTTTTTGAGCATGGCCAGGACTGGGTGCGGCCTGCCTCCCAAGCTTGCCTACTGCCCATCTTCCTC
>PVJC01034701.1:0-18647 GCA_004026665.1 Murina feae
TCTGGAACCCCTCGGGGGATGTCCACCTGCTGGCGTGCCTGACCAGCCAGGGTGAGGGGCTTTCAGGCTGCCCACAGCTCCCATTGACCCAATGTCCCAGCAAGGCTGGCTGGACGCAGGTTTTCCGAAGTTTATCTCCTATAATTGATACTGTTCCTTTAAGCCTGGGGTTATCTTCTATAATTGATACACTGTTCCTTTAAGGCAGCCTTCTAACTAACGAAGCCTCCTCTGCCTCACCTCGCAGCGTCTATAATGAAACAATTGTTACTTTTACTGGTTAGGCCCGGGCTGCTCTTTCCTTCAGCTCCGGAGGATTCTATGCTTGTTACATTGTTTCAAATCTGTGTTTCGCTAGAGGCAGTTTAAGCAGAGCAGGCGCAGCTCCACTTCCGCTCCTGCCGCAATGGAAACTGCCGTTTACTCAGGTCCGTGAGTGGCGGCCTCCATGTTGGCTGGGCTAATTTGAATACAGCTGCTCTGATTGGCTGGTGGGCGTGGCTTACCCTGTCTCGGAGAAATGGTTAATTTTAATATTTCTCTTTTATAGAGTAGATGTCACCCCAATAAATTCAATTTTAAAAAGGAAAGAAAAGGTTACACTTGGATAGATTTGCAGGGGTATGGAGAGAACATGCAAAAACTAATATCTGGATAAAATATACGTTATAATTACAATAATATTTTACTACAGTCACCTACCTCCCCTAAAAAATACTTCTTTCATTTTCCAAGTCTATGATCATCAGTAAAAATAAATATAAAAAAGTGTTCATGCATATTTGAATGCTCTAGAAACACTAAAGCATAATCATAGTCTTTGAAGACCCCATCTGGGTAGTAGTTTGATTTTGTAATTTTGTTTTGCATAAATATGTAGATCACAAATGGGTTTCCTTAATTACCACCTGTAACACATTTTTAATAGCCACGCAAAACTCATCATATTTAAAATTCCACCAAACTATTACTTCCATCTAGGTAAATAAACCTGGTATCTAAATCTAACAGCCTTGCCTAATATTTAAAATTAATCTTTTAAATGCACATTTATGCATCTCCTATTCTCCTGGACCATTTCAGCAAAAAGAAAGACAAAACCAATGGCATTCCAGTCTAGTGGCAGTAACAGATACTAAATATTAGAAAGACATATAGAAAATCTCTTTCATTGCAAGCACTCTAAATGACATCCAAATCAAGATAAATATCAGAGGATCTGACTTTTTTTAAAAAGGTCTGAAATCCGTTAAGTGAACAGAAATGTTGTCTTGAAAAAAGAGAGAGTAAGAGAGAAAAAAATATAGAACAATGAGGATAAAGAATAATCTAAGACAGGTTAGAAATTCTTGGGCTCAGCATTTTATTACAAGCAAAACTAATTATTCTGCTTACTTAATAGAAATATTAATTAAGAAATCTCTCCAACAACAAACTATAGATAAACAAGTCTCAATTACCCATATTCATAAAGAGTGGCTCAAGGGTGTGATATAATGTAGAGGTTGTTTACATTTGTCTCATACTAATTAATTTCTTATTAATATTTTATTTAGCCTACCTAAATCTGCTTATATTCTTTGATCATACCTCATCTCAAGGGCAAGGAATGAACAGGAGTGTCTTTTGACCCAGAAATCAAAGGAATTATATTAGTCCAAGAAGATTTTGATAGAAATGAAAATCAATACATTTTCATTGAATTATAACATTGAAGGTGCCTAAATCATAAGTATATAGCTTTATGAAAGTTCGCAAAATACATACAGCTATTTCATTCCAGTCAACAAATAGACCATTACTAGCATCCCATTGTTATCTCCTTATTATTTTTTCCCTAATTCTCCATTGCTCAAGTAACCAACATTCTAATTTCCACACATGAGTGTTTTTCTGTTTTTGAACTTTACAGAAATGGCCAGCTGGTGTGGCTCAGTGGTTGAGCATCAACCTATGAATCAGAAAGTCATGGTTCAATTCCTGGTCAAGGCACAAGCTAGGTTGCAATCATGATCTCCAGTGTGGGGCATGCAGGAGATAGCCAATCAATGATTCTCTATCATCATTGATGTTTCTCTCCCTCTCCTTTCCTCTCTGAAATTATTAAAAATATATTTTTTAAAAGAAAGAAATGGAACTACACAGTGTCTACTCTTTTCTGTCTGGCTTCTTTCACATCCTAGTTATCAGGTGCAGGTGTTTTCTTTGTTGGTTTGCCTGTTTGTTTGTTGTTGGTTTGCAAATAAGCTTCATACAAGAGGGGCAAGGAAAGACCAAAGAACAGGCAGGCCACTCCAGAGTGGTAGGCAGTGCTTTTAATAAGTAAGGTAACTTACATACAAGGCTTGTCTTGAGTGGCTACTAGACATGTAGGTCTCTTGGAACCCACCTTCCAGAATCTAAGAGTTTATATCAAGGCCTTAACAGGGTTTAGTCAAGTATTCAGTCCAGATAAGTTTCAACAACTCTCAAGGTTAGCACAGCTCCCAGTATGGCAACTGCAATAAAAGTATGAATTTCCCAGGACAAGGAAGAGGGTGAGGAGCCTGCAACCTAACAATCAACATTGAGGTCATATCCTCTTGTCTGCCTTCCTCAACATCTATTGCTTTTAATACCTATTTTCCTAAAAGTTAATAAGATAAGAATGGTCTTTTGGATACCATAGTTTGCAAAAAACCTATCAAGTCTTTTATTTATTACCAGAGGCCCAGTGCACAAAATTCATGCACTGGGGGTGCAGGTTCCTCAGCCCAGGCTGCCCCCTCTCACATATTGGGAGCCCTCAGGGGGTGTCCTACTGATGACTTAGGCCTGCTCCCTGCTCCCCTTGGGGAATGGGCCTAAGCCACAGTCTGGTCTCCCTTTGTGGAAGGCAATCAGGCTAATCAGGGGAAGCCACCAGCCCCATCACCCTGCTGCTGCAGCCACTACCAGTCGCTGCAGTCACTGCCAGTCACTGCAGCCACCAAGGTGTTTTCATCAACACGGACTCTAGTCCCTTCACCATGAAAAAATGACAACTTTCTTTAAGCATTTTCAAGATATGTCTTTCATAAGATATGACATTTCTTTCTTTCATTTCTATCCTCACCTGAGGATATGTTAACATTGATTTTTAGAGAATGTGGAAGAGAAGGAAAAAACAGAGAGAACCATTAAGGTGAGAGGAACACTTTGATTGGTTGCCTCCTGCATGAGCCCTGACCTGGGCCCCAGCCAGGGAGGAGCCAGCAACCTAGGTACATGGCCTTGGTCAGAACTGAACCCAGACCCTGCAGTCAGCAGGCTGAGGCATTATGCACTGAGCCAAACCAGCTAAGTCAGGATATGACATTTCTTAGTCCTCCAGCAGTGGACCTTCATTTTTTTTTTCCAGGAGTGTGGTGGAAAAACCTTAGATCACTTTTTTGTATTCTTATTATCCAAGTTACTAAGAATATTACCAGTGGCACGCAGGGAGCTTAGCCAATGAGCAATAAGAAAAGGTGTTTCCTCTGTAGTTGACTCTGATCATCTGCTCTACCCCTGCCCTCCAATCCTAGCTCCACCTCTGTCCAGGCCTGTAACCTCTGGCCTAGGATGCAGGCCTGGGCAGAAGACCCCCAAGTCCCTCCAATCACTGGCTTCACAGAGCCCAGGCTTCTGCGATCACCGGCTCTGAACCTGTCCCCTGGCATCGCCAGATCTGCCCTTGCCCCACTGGCAGCCTCTGGCCAAGGCTGCAGGCACGAGCCAGGAACACCCAGGCCCCTCTGATCATGGGCTCCACCCTTGCCCCACTATAGCCTCTGGCTACAAGCCTGGACAGATGACTGCCAAGACCCCTGCGATTGCCAGCTTCACCCCTGCCCCACTACAGCCTCTGGCCAAGGCTACAGGCCTGGGTAGGAGACCCCCAGGCCCCTGCCATCACGAACTCCACCTTTACCACACTGCAGCCTCTGGCTATGGCCTGCTTTGCTGGCTCTACCAGTGCCTAGACCCTTGCGATCACAGGCTCTGCCCCTGCCCCTCCAATCGCTGGCTCTGAGGAGCCCACGCCCATGATCTCTGGCCTTGATCCTGCCCAGGCCTGAGGCCTCTGGCACAGGCCTTATGCCTGGGTAGGGCACCCTCATACCCCTCTGATCAGCGGCTCTGCCCCTGCCCCCTCTGATCACCGGCTCCACCCTTGCCAATGCCTGAGGCCTCTGGTGAAGGCCTCTGACCTAGGTAGGGGACCCCCAGCACCCTCTGATTGCCTGTTCTGCCCCTCAGACCCCCTGCCTCCCCCACCACCTGCTTGGCTAACAGGCCTGACCACTTCAGTGGTGGGGCTGAGCCGGACTGGGCGCCACCATCTTGTGTCCATGGGGGTGGCCATCTTATGGCTATGGGGGTGGCCATCTTTGTGATGGAGTGACACATAATTTGCATATTACTCTTTTATTAGGATTATATTGCATTCATATTTTAATTATTGATTTATAGACAGTATATATTTTATTTAGGTCCATTTTTGAAAATATTCATTGTAAACACCTTTAAGGCCTGTTTTTTTTTTTTTTTCTCTCTCTGTCTTCAATATCTAGGCTTTTTTTAATTGATATTTTAATGTCACAAGCTATTTTTCCAAGAGCTATTTTTCCAGAGGTAGATGATTAAGAGGAAATAGGGCCTTGGTATGTTGAGAAGACTAATATATACCAAGCTTAGTAGATTAGTTAGGAATTGTAAGATGCCATTTAACCTTACTGTTTCTCCGTTGTCTCATCTGTATGGTGGAAATAAGTATTCGTGTTATTCAAGATCTCCCACAAAGTTAAGCTTTAGGATAGCAAAAGAAAAAGGAAGTGGGAAAGAGTAACAAATGGTGATTTGTGAGTCAACTAGTTTTACATGTAGAAATAGACTAGGACTTGCCTTTTAAGCAAATACACCTTCCTATATCTTTCTATAGAACTGTCTTTTGTAAACTACTATAGTAGTAGAAAATGTATTAGAATCTATTAAGGGAAGCAATTTCCCTCAACATGGATTGGCAGTATATAGAACAAAGAGGAAAGAGCTCAATGATTAAGTCACCCAACCCTCACATTGTTTCAGCAAAAAAATCATATCCGGTAAATGTTTGATTAATCACACTGTCAGCAACATCAACTTCGATAGAAAAATATGCAAAGAAAATACAGCATTATAGTTTTTGTATAGTGTAGTGGGAATATGGGGTATAATACAGAGGAAAGAAGGCTGACTTTGACAGACTCAAATTTAAATTTCAAAAATTAACTGTCTAGCTAGAAAATTTAAGAAAAAAATAACTTCCGTAGCCTCATTTTTTATCCTAAATGGGACTAATATTTTACAATGATATGAGAATTCAAACTAATTCATTGATAATTCCTGATTTGTTCATAGAAGGTACCCAATAAATGATAACAATTATATTTATCTAGCATTTTTCAAAGGAAAGTCACAGAATTTGATTAACTATAATTATGATCACAAGTAAAGTTTTTAAAATGAGCAATAAAATGAACATAGTTATAAATTAGATACTCAGGAATATTTTTTTGAAAGGTAAGTTTACAACATTTTCACTAGTTACCAAGCATTTAATGTCCTTGAGCTGTGGAACACTTGTTATGTAGGTAAAAAACTACTGATTGATTGATTGATTTGGCTAGAAAAAGTCAGGCACAATATAGAGATGTCTATTCTTTTACTTTACTATTTTTTCTTTGCCTTTAAAAATTATTTTTAAAAATAATATGTTCATTTTAGAATATTCAAAGAGCACAGGAGGCAGCTGATTGATATTTGAGCTCTCACATCAATGTTTCTCTCCCTTTCTTTCTCTCTAAAAATCAATAAAATATTTTTAAAAAGAAAGAGAAAATCACTAATGTTTATGATGTCTTGTTACCTAAATATGGACTTTAATTTTGAAAATATTTTACCTAGCATTTTTGCATCAAATTTTGTAAAGGAAGTGAATGTATGTATTAATTTGTTAGGGCTACTATAGCAAAATATTATATATTGGCTGGCATAAACCATAGAAATTTATTTTCTTACAGTTTGGAGGCTAAAAATCCAAGATTGAAGTGTTGGCAGGTTTGTTTTCTCCTGAGGCCTCACTCCTATGCTTGCAGGTGGCCACCTTCTCATTGTGTTCTTATATGGTCTTTCCTCTCTGCACGTGCATCCCAGATGTCTCTCTGTGTATCCAAATTTCCTCTTCTTATGATGCCAGTCAGATTGGACTAGCGCACAATCTAATGCCCTATTCTAGCTCAATCATCTTTTTAAAGGCTCAATTACAATCATAGTCTAAGGTAATTAGGGATTCAGGCTTCAACATATGAATTTGGGAGGATACAACTCAGCACATAGCAAGTTTTAATTATTCTTTTTACACACACTGTCCTTTTCCAATTTTTCTATTATAGCTATACCAACTTCATAAATTGATTCCATAACTGTTTTATTTTTCTATGACTAGAACAATTTAAATAGCATGGGCAATACCTATTTTTTGAAGGTTTGGTATATTTGAACCAAAAATATGTCTGGACTCAGTATCTTTTTATCATTTAATATCTCCCTTTTCTGTGCTATTGTGATGGTATTTTTTTATGTCTTTTGTTATCTTAATCAAATATGACTCAAAAAGAGACATTTTGTATGCTCATTTAGTCAGATGTTAGATTTGTAGTGTTGGGTTTTTAAAAATAAATATATATGATCATATTATGAAATTTAGTGACTTACTTTTGCTCCACTATACAGGTTGTCCCAAAAAATGTATACACACTTTGAATAATTATAAAGGCATTTAAAGCTCTTATACATCTCATAGAATTTTTTAAGAGTATTCTATAACTTTATAAACATTTTTAAATTTAAAAACAACATTTTACTTTGCATTCAGCAACATTACAGTTATATTTGCTAATCATAGGTAGACAAAAACCTATAGTTTTTCTAATTCTTATTTGTTTACTGATAAGCTTAAACATTTTTCTGTTTTTCCTATTTTCATTATTTCTCTATATCTATCATCTCTATCCATTTCTATTTGTGCTCTTCGCGTATTTATTATAAACTTATGTGGTAAAGATCACAGCTCTCCATACATTTTATTTGCTTTGGAAGTTCTCTTCATTGGCTATTATGCTTACATTTTATTTTCACACAATATATTTAAACTGGAGGCCCAGTGCATGAAGTCATGCACTTGCGGGGAATCCCACAGCCCGACCTGTGCCCTTTTGCAGTCCACAGTCCTGGATCCCTGCCATTGATAGCCCTGAAGAGGGAGGCCCTGCCCACCCGCCGCAGCCCACCAGTTGGTGGCCTGTGCTTCCCTCTTCAGGGTGATTGTGGAGCCCTCCTCACCCTAATTGATTGCCCTATCAACCAGTGGTCTGGGCCTCTCTCTGCAGGGTCATCGATCACGGAGCCCCTCGATCAATAGCCCTGCAGAGGATGGCCTGGGCCTCCCTCTGCAGGGTGATTGTGGAGTAACGGCAGGGCCCCCCAACCTACACTCACCTTGGCTGGCCTGGCACCAGTGCGTGTCATAGCGTGGTCATCCAGATGCTCATTCTGTTGCTTGGCCATTCAATTGATTTGCATATTACACTTTTATTATTATAGATGCTTAACACTTACAAAGTCATACCATAATTGAAGATTTGATAGATATGTTAACATATATTTTCTCTTTTTATTGTTTACAAAATTATAGAAATCTTTTAATTCTCTTAGAACTTATTTTATTTACCTTTGAAAAGATAATTTTGTGCCCTGACTGGTTTGTCTCAGTGGATAGAGCATCAGCCTACAGACTGAAAGGTCCCAGGTTCAATTCTGGTCAAGGGCATGTACCTTGGTTGCAGGCACATCCCTAGTGGGGGGTGTGCAGGAGGCAGCTGATCGATGTTTCTCTCTCATCAATGTTTCTAGCGCTCTATCTCTCTCCCTTCCTCTCTGTAAAAATCAATAAAATATATTTTTTAAAAGGATAATTTTTTATTGTTTTCTCATTTTGAGTCTTCTGTTGGTCAGGGTTCCTAGGTACAAGCATCAGAATCCTCTTTGGCTAACTAAAGCAAAAGGAAAACACAAACAAAAAATGATTGCATAGTAAATGGTTCACAGAATTATTTAGATGACTGGAGAAACAGACTTTGGTCTAAAATTCCAGGAATAATAAAAGGCTAAAATTTTGCCAGAGAACTGGTGAGAAATAGCCACCAATACTACCTCTGCCACCACCACTAAGTATCAGGTCTGGAATTTTATTTACAGCCATCACTTTTGCAGCAAGAAACAGATTTTGCAACTAGTACCAGACACCAGCAAAACAGAAGCTACATGAATTATCTATTTTCTCCAAACCAAAGCCTCATGCACAGGCATCTAATCTGCCCAACTCAGTCACATGCCTATGCTTTAGCTATGACAGAACCTGAGAATTGGAGTCCTAACTTTCACAATAGAGTATAAGACTCATAATATCAGAATTTCTCTCAAATGTACAAAGGGGTAGGAATCACATACAGAATAAAGAGTCTAATATTTCTTCCAAATTTTTGTGCTTCTTTAAATTTATTAAAATTGTGTCTAGATTAAGAGCCCGATGGGGTATATAATTGAGAAATATGATTCAAATATTTCAATTTCACCTGAATCTGAAGGTAAAGAAGACAGACTCTGGAGCCAGACTTCTTGGACTCACATTCCAGGTTTGCATCTTACTAAGCTTCTGACTTGGATAAGTTAATTTCCTCATTGATCTCCTGTATAAAATGGAGGTAGTCAAATACTTACTTTGTATATCATCTTGGTCATCAAATGAATTAATGAATGTAACGTGCTTAAAACAGTGCCAGAGATAAAATCAACACTATGTGACTTAGTGATTTCTTTCCCCCAAAGTATTCTTTAGCCTACCTGAAATTTTTCCACTTACTTCTACCCTTAACTTCTGCCCTTAGCCAGTTTTCAGTCTAAGCCATCAACTGTCCTATTTCACATCTCTGCACCTGGGACATTTGCTTCTGATGTGAAACGCTGTTAAATGCTATCTGAAATCATGTGTAAACTGTGGCTCAATTGTCCAAACAGCAGTACACATCAGTACTGCACAGGTAAAAATTATCTTCAGGAATCCAAGAGATATTGAAGAAAGATTTTTTAAAGAACAATTCTAGAAAATTGGACATCTAGGCTTATCTCTTCATCTTCAGGGAACCTCAGTATAAAGTAGACTGGGGGAAAAAGGAAAACTTTTTTTCATCTATGCCACAATTACACATCATTTGAGGACAAAGTGATGATCTAAGAAGGAAGACATTTACCTACTTTTTGCACCTTTAGCACTGGCTAAAGTGAAATGTTCATCAATAAGGAAGACAGAGTCCTCGCTGAGAAATAAAGAACAGTGTGATAATGAGGTATGGTAGGGACATCACTGGACAAGATGTTAGGCAAAATATGTTCTTAATTACTGTGCCTCTAAGTACAAGATCTTACACAAGTCATCCAACTTCTCCAAAACTGTCCGTCTATCTCATGTGTGGATTGCTTTGTATTAGCTCTGAAGTTCCAGTGCTAAAATTACGCAACTCTAATCCCCACGATTCTTACTCAATAACCTGGATGTTTCTGTAAACTACCTCCACTCTTCAATAACTTTCCTTATTTGGATCATATTCTTGGTCTAGTATTTTAATAATACTTCAGAGAACTGTCACAAACAAAATAAATTTTAAAAAGACTTTGATAAAACCTCTCATTATATTCTTGTGAGAAAAATAGAGACATCTGAGCTGGAAAATGATATAGTTACATGAACTTACATCTTTTCTAACAAATATACCTAAAGAATGATAAGTGACTCATTAGCTAATTAATAAATATATTCCAGTCCCTCTAAATAGCAGTTTATAATGGTATTTCATAGCATTCCTGATCATGTTTTTGCCTTACCCAACATTTTATCATTAATTTTCATACAGATAAGATGATATGTCTGACAAATGTGAAAATTTGCTGGAACTGGAAAGCCCAATGAAGGTATTTTACAAAATAAGATGAAACACGTATCAACAGGACAAATCAAAATTAAAGTGTTTTAAATTACAGATTTAAATGATATTTAGTTATAGCTTTATTTTAAAAGGAAGGCACAGGTGAGGAAAGAATGGCTTTCAAAAAGTTAATGTAAAGAGAAGCTCATTGGGTTTTTTATGTGTGTATTGGTTTGTTTTGGGGGGTTTTTTGGGCTGCCTCCTCCATTTCAGGCAACTTGGTTGATAATGGTGGATGATCAGGCTATGCCTCTTCTGGTTGCATTGAGAGAAGTGCAACAACTAAAACTAGGTAGGAATGGGCTAGTTATACATACCCTGTGTTACTTAGACATCACCTGAAGAACCATCATCTGTTTGGGGTGCCATGCTCTCATAGGGAAATTGATCATCAAAAGACATTCAGAGGAGAAGGCAAGGGTGGAGAAGAGTCTGAAAAAGCATTAATTATGAGAAACAGCTGAAAGAACTGCAGTTGTGAGAGAAAAATATTTAACTATTTTAAATATTCACTAGATATGAAGAGGAAAAGAAGCACATAGAGGGGAAGAAATGATAAGACCTAAGGTTTGTTAAAGACACCCAACCATTGTGGATTTAAGTAAAATATTGATCCAGATTATCCACCTTCTGAAATGTTAAAGAGTTATATTGATTTTAGGTACTGTCTAGCATAGAATGGAGAGATAACATTCTGGATATTTGTTAAGATTCTTTCTTCCTCTGATCACTCACGACTAAGAGAAGTAAGTTGCGCCGATGGTCTTTGTATAGAAGTTTTCTTAACTGATTTTGTTTAAGTTAGAAAATTAGATTTGGTTTAAGAAAACCAGAAAATGATTGGCTCACAAAACTGAAAAGTCCAACGTAGAAGTTCAAGCTCAGTAGTTCAAGCTCAAGGCAAAGGTTCCAGTGATGTGTGCAAGCTCTTTTCCTCTGCTTTATCAGTGCTTGCTCAATCCCCAGGAAGTGTTTTTGTTTTGTTTATTCAGGTGGCAACAGGCTGCTGGAGGCTTCCAGTTTATCTGCTCTACTCCCAGCATTCCCAGTGGACAGAACATAACTCTTTCCCAGGCACTACAGCAGAATTCCTAGATTATCCCTGATTAGAAGATTTGGGCCCAGTGCCTATCTCTGAACCAATTACTTACATCATGATTGTAAATTATATTGCTTGCTCTAGTCTGAGTCAGGTGTCACCAGGAGCAGAAAGAGTCAAGAATGGTTAACTAGAGAAAATTTGGAATTCTGCTCTGGGATAAGCAGAAATAAATCCCAGAGAAGCCAAAATAATATTTGCACCTCATTGTGGAAGAGGGTCAACTGTGTTGATTCTGTTGCCTCTGATCTATTCATTCATTTATTCAACACGTCACTGTGTGCCCAATGCTGTGCAGTGTAGACTGAACTCTGTGAATCTTCTGACTCCTCCACCTCTCATCAAAATTTTAGCCAATTCCTTTCCTTTCCCTATTATAAGAGTTAAAAAAAGATACCAGAAACTTCTCAACTCTGATAATTATTATTTAATTATTATTTACTCAAAACTAAAGAAAATTTCTGATTCTTTATCTCTATGTATGCCTGTATCAATATGAACTAACTACAGGCCTGGTGCATAAAATTTGTGCAGTGGGGAGGGAGGTGTCCCTCAGCCCAGCCTGCACCCTCTCCAATCTGAGACCTCACCAGGATTGGGCCTAAATGGGCAGTCGGACATCCGTCTCACAATCCTGGACTGCTGGCTCCCAACTGCTCGCCTGACTGCCTGCTGATTGCCCCTAACCACTTCTCCTTGCCAGCCTGATCACCACCTAACCGCTCTCCTGCCAACCTGATTGACATCTAACTGTTCCCCTGCCAGCCCAATCACCCCCAACTGCCCACTTCTGCTGACCCGGTCACCCCTAACTGCCCTCCCCTGCTGGCCTGATTATCCCCAATGGTCCTCCCCTGCAGGCCTGGTTACTCCCAACTGCCCTCCCCTACATGCTCAATTTCCCCCAGTGACTCTCCCCTGCAGGCCTGGTTGCCCCCAACTGCCTTCCCCTGCTGACCCGGTCACCCCTAACTGCCCTCCCCTGCTGGCCTGATCACACACAACTGTCCTCACCCACAGGCCATCTTGTGGTGGCCATCTTGTGGCCACATGGGGTGGCCATCTTGTGTGTTGGAGTGATGGTCAATTTGCATACTGGTCATGACTAATTAGCATAGTGGGGATAATTAGCATATCCCTCTCTTATTATTGTGCTGGAGTGATGGTCAATTTGCATACTGATCTTGATTAATTAACATATCTGGTCATGACTATGAGGGCATTGTGACCAATTTGCATATTACCTTTTTATTAGTATAGATTCTGGATTTTTCTGAGTTCTTCTTGACTTTCTTATCATACCTGAGATTATATATATACTAGAGGCCCGATGCATGAAATTTTTGCAAGAGTAGGCCTTCCTTCCCACAGCTGCTGGCACCAGACTTTTCTCCGTTATCCAGGACCCAGGCTTCCCTCACAGGCCTGGCTTCATCCTGTCTAGTTAGCATATTATGCTTTTATTGCAGTGAAACTATAAGATACTAATTTCCTAATTTATATCATTATGATTTATAATTTTTTTAATAAAAAAATTTACAGCAAAATGCCAGGATAATTCTTTTTTTTTTTTTTTCTTTTCCTCCTTCTCTTCTTTCACCACTCTTGAGGAGATCATTTTCAACCTACCGTATTTTCTGGCATATAAAGCAACTGGGCATATAAGACAACCCTCAGCTTTTGAGAAGATTTTCCTGGGTTAAAAAGTCTGGACAGAGACCATATGTGGCACAAAAAGGCGCCAACTGGAGACACTTGCTGTCTCCGTCTGGCTCCATTGATGACCCCCGACTTTTGAGAAGATTTTCCTGGATTAAAAAGTTGTCTTATACGCTGGAAAATACGGTAAATTTTCCTTTTAATGAATACTGCATCTGGTCTAAGAAACAGCTGCCAATTCCCAACCTGTTGTGATTTATAAGAACTAAATTTGAAAACCTCTTAAAATCAAGGTATAGAATAGAAACTTTGCCAAACACTTCCCTGAATAATAGTTCTGGCCCTTTACTCAAACTCACTAATAACCACAGCCTATTCTCCCTCTGATAGGCCCAACTTCATCAAATCTACCCCTGCACACCTCTGAGGTTTCACACTAACACAGTGGCTTTATGAAAAGTCAATCAGCTTCCTCAAAATGCCAAGGAGGGAAAATGGATAATGTTAATATTTTCTTGTAAATTCAAAAGAGGGGGTTTGGGACCCTGACCAGTTTGGCTCAGTGGATAGAGCATCAGCCTGCAGAGTGAGGGGTCCTGGGTTAGATTCTGGTCAAGGACATGTACCTTGGTTGTGGGCACATCCCCAGGAGGGAGTGTGTAGGAGGCAGCTGATCAGTGCTTCTCTCTCATCGATGTTTCTAGTTCTCTCTCCCTCTACCTTCCTCTCTGTAAAAAAAAATTAATTAAATACGTTTTTTTTAAAAAAGAGGGGGTTCGTCTACTTGGTCTATATTTAACAATGGCACCAATTCTGAATCAGCTTTTCTTTAAAAAAAAAAATCTATTTTATGTAATGAATCCCACCAATCCCATCCCTAACCCTTAGCTGTTTCATTTCTGTCCTTGTCTTTCTCCTTGTTTTTCCCTTCCCAACTTGCTATTTCTTCCTGATTTCTCTTTTCCCTCTCTTTTTTCTGACTTGTTCATTATTCACTCTCTTCTTTTGGTTGCATAACTCTCAATTCTCATCTGTCATCTCAACAGACCTACTTTTGATTTATCAAATGTCCATTTCCTTGACCTTTGTGGTTTTATATTTGATACATATTATAACTTTAGTCCCTAGGGCTGTCATTCTAAATTTTTTTGTAGTTATGTTCCCTTATCTTTTGTTCTTAAAATTATGCCTAACTTTTTATAATCTTAAAAGTTGTTTCTAAAGAGTTTATGTTAAGAGCCTGAGTAAATCATTGTTTAGCTAATGATGCTATCTCAACACCAAAATTAAAAATTGCTCTTCTAATTATTATCAATCAGAAATATTTGGTTAAAAACAAGAATATTTCATACAGTTAGCCTGGTCAATCATCATTTTCCTTTCTGTTTCTGTATTTTAAAGTTCCCCTTGCTTATTGATTATGCTAGTTAGTTTGAGGGAATCCCAAAACACTGGATACCCTACAAAATAAAAGTACCTTAAACTATATGGATACAGATTTTTTGCACTGATGCTCCATTAGGGCTATATTAAAAAGCAATTTTGTATACAATATATTTAATTTTTTTCTTCACTAGTTACCTGGTCATTTTAAGCTTTTCTAACTTACCTAATTCTTTAATTTTCCACATTCTTTCTTCTTTATGTTATTTAGGGACAAGTTTAATATATTTTTTAATTATTATATCCAATTAAATAAAAGAATGAATGCATTCATTTATTTTTAATGATGTACAAACCTTGCTTTTTTCCTGTGCTAATGAACATCTCCAGCTAAGGATAGCCAGTGAAATAAAAACAAAAATAAGAGCAGCCTACCTATATGTAAAATAATAAGTATTTGAAAAATCAAAGGTTAAAAGTTAGCAAAAGAAAAGGTGCAAGATGGAAACATATTTTCTTGTCAATAATGTATGGGTCAAAGAAAACTGACCCAAAAATAATTTCTTTGAGATACTAAACCTTGATTTTTTTTTTTTGTTAAAATAAAAGTTTTACCCCATTTCTAATTATAATGCATCTCTCAATTTTTAGGAAGAAATTTTTGGATTAGTTGGTTACAATCAACTTTCTCCAATTTATGCCACACACTTCAAAGTTGGCTAGACTGAACACTAATCCTTTCAAGCTATTGCCTTTCATATACCAGTACATCTTCAGGAGATTTGAAATCTGAAGATGTGATGATGAGACACTGAATATTCACCAACTTCCATCTTATTTATCATACTTAGTTCATTTCCAAGGACTAAAGGCCTGAGTCATAAAAAATTATATGCCCCATTTAAGCAGGTTTTCTGCATACTTTACTCAGGGAAAAATGTTTAATGCATTTTCCCCCTTACAAAAGTATGTCTTTTTATAATGCATAAACCATTAAACCTGGTATATAACTAGATGCCTCTCATCCTCACACCCTTATGGTGCTTAGACACCCCTTCCTTCAAGAAAATTTAACCAACTGATTGTGCCAAAATAGAAAATCATTTGTATTCTCTGTCTCATTGCTTCTTTGTTAAGTGTATATTTTTTAATTAAACTATATGGTTTCCAATATAGTTTCTGAGAGCTAGTGTTCTTCAAGAGATGAAAAGATGAACTATATCTGTAATATTCCAGCAAATGAAATGATATCTATAAAAGATAGTAAATATAACTAATATTTATGATAATTCTTTTAATTCACATAACAATCCTATGAGGCAAATTACTATTATTAATATTATTTTACCTGTGTGGAAGCCAAGACACAGAAAGGCTGATAACATATCAAAGATCCAATAGCTGTGCTAAATTTAGTAAGTTGTAGATATAGCATTCTAAACATTAGAGCTCAGAATTTCATCACTATGCTCTTCCTCATTCATTCTCTGTTGCTCCATTTTGAAAACCCCAATATTTTTATTCTTCATCACTACAATAACAATCTTAACATGGTCTTTGAAATGATTCCTTTAAATGTTTGTTTACTTATTCTCTGTAATTATATAAACACCAAAGGCCTGATGCACAAATTCGCGCACAGGTGGGGTCCCTTGGCCTGGCCAGCAATTAGGGCCAATCAGGGGGTCCAACTGGCCAGGGGGAGGGACCATGGGAAGTTGGACTGCTACAGGAGGTTGGCTGTGGAAGCTCACTGACCACCAGTGGGCAGCTCCTGCATTGAACATCTACGCCCTGGTGGTCAGGGTGCATCATAGCAACCAGTCAACCAGTCATTTGGTCATTCGGTCATTCAGTGGTTGGATTGCTTAGGCCATATATATATATTTTTTTTTTATTTTTTTTTTTCTCCACAAAGATAGAAATTTTTCTTTTTTTCTTTTATTAGACCGAGTATACTATTTCTTAATTTTTAACCTGGGGCATTGCAATTTGACATTGTGGGTCCCGATATAACCCTCTGCTCATAGCTTCATCTCCCACACCCAATTCTTTCCTCAATTAAAAACAAGTACTAATCCTGGCTGGTGTGGTTCAGTTACTTAGGTGTTATCCCCATACACCAAAAGGTTGCATGTTCTATTCCCGGTCAGGGCACATACCCAGGTTGTGGGCTTGATTCACAATGTTTTGCTCTCATATTTATCTTTCTCTCTTTCTTTCCCTCTCCCTTCTTCTCTCTCTAAATATCAATAAAATATTTTTCAATATAATAACTACTTTTAAAAAATACTAAAGATGGGGGAGAAACCAAGATGGCAGCATAGGTAAACACCAGGAAATGCTGCCTCGCACAACCATTTCAAAACCACAATGAAAAAAAAAAACACCAGGACCCCACCCAGACCCACAGGAAGGCTGGCTGAGTGGAAATTCTACAACTAGAAAGAGACTGAGACTCAGAGGAGGTGGGGAAGTAAAGTGCAGAGGTACGGAGGCACATGCGAAGGGGCTCGTGGAAAGGGCTGGCAACTGAGGTTTCATACCAGAGGGAGGCATAAGCTCCCAATAGCTCTGAACTCCAGTTCTGGGTGAGTTTCTGGGGACCCAGACTCATAAGGGGAGAAGCTGGACTGTCTGGCACTGTCTGGCACCGTCTGACACCAGGAAGACCTCCAGAGCAGCTTTATCTCAGTGGTGCCGATGGTCACTCAGGCCCGGTGCCTCTTAGAGCAGGGCTGAGAATCAGCCATAGCTGTTTGCTCCACCCTGTTGATTCCCCGCCCCACCCAAGCTACATGCAGAGACTTTTGCATATAAAAGGCTGGGAAGCCTCAGGCAGAAGCTAAAATAGCAACTCCTTAAGAGTTCCAAGAGCCAGTGTACCCAGTGGTCAGAGTGGGACCACCCAGACTACAATTCCTTAGATCCATAAGGGGCACACTCAGGGGGCAGACTCAGTGGGCACCAAACCCCCATTGAAGCAAGTCTTGCCCCATAAGGGTGTCTCCAGCACAGAAGTTCTCCCACCATAGACACAGCTGATTCTCATAGCCAAGTGGCCTGGAGGTCAATTCCTCCCAGTGATACCAACAATAATCAAGGCTTAGCTACAACAAGACTGTGCACAAAGCCTACAAAGGGCTGCACCAAGAGTGTACACCTCAGGTAATTGGGGAGGCTGAGCCTCTGAGCCCTATAGGACACCTAGCACAAAAAGCCATTCTATCAATGCAGGGAAGCAGCCAAAATGTGAAGACAAAGAGACAGATCACAAATGACAGAAATGTAGGAAAGCGAACAACTGGATATAGAGTTCAAAACCACAGTTATAAGGTTTTTCAAGAATTTTCTAGAGACCAATGATAAATTTAAAAAGGACCAGCTAGAAATTAAGCATACACTGACTGAAATAAAGAATAATATACAGAGATCCAACAGCAGACTAGAGGATTGCAAGAATCAAGTCAAAGATATGAAATACAAAGAAGCGAAAAATACCCAATCAGAAAAGAAAAAAGAAAACAAAATCCAAAAATATGAAGATAGTGTAAGGAGCCTCTGGGACAACTTCAAGCATACCAACATCAGAATTATGGGGGTGCCAGAAGAAGAGAGAGAGCAAGATATTGAAAACCTATTTAAAGAAATAATGACAGAAAACTTCCCCTACCTGGTGAAAGAAATGGACTTATAAGTCCAGGAAGCACAGAGAACTCCAAACAAAAAAAATCCAAGGAGGAACTCAAACAAAAAAAAACCAAGACATATCATAATTAAAATGCCAAGGGCAAAAGACAAAGAGAGAATCTTAAAAGCAGCAAGAGAAAAGCAGTCAGTTACTTACAAGGGGGCACCCATACCACTGTCAGCTGATTTCTCAACAGAAACTCTGCAGGCCAGAAGGGAGTGGCAAGAAATATTCAAAGTGATGAATAGCAAGAACCTACAACCAAGATTACTTTACCCAGCAAAGCTATCATTCAGAATTGAAGGTCAGATAAAGAGCTTCACAGATAAGAAAAAGCTAAAAGAGTTCATTACCACCCAACCAGTATTATATGAAATGCTGAAGGGTATTCTTTCAGAAGAGGAAGAAGAAGAAAAAGTAAAGATAAAAATTATGAACAACAAATACATATCTATCAACAAGTGAACCTAAAAATCAAGTGAATAAAAAAATCTGATGAGCAGAATAAACTGATGACTAGAATAGAATCAGGGTCATAGAAAGGGAGTGGACTGACAATTCTCAGGGGGAAAGGGGTGTTGGGGATGCGGGAAGAGACTGGACAAAAATCATACACCTATGGAGGAGGACGGTGGAGGGGTAAGGACAGAGGGTGGGTGGGACCTGGAAGGAGGGGACCTATGGGAGGAAAAAGAGGAACAACTGTAATAATATGAACAATAAAGATTTTTTT
>PVJC01034702.1:0-18583 GCA_004026665.1 Murina feae
TGGCTTACCCTGTCTCGGAGAAACGGTTAATTTTACTATTTCGCTTTTATTAGTTTAGATAGGGGCCTGGTGCATGAGTGGGGGCTGGCTGGTTTGCCCTGAAGGGTGTCCCAGATCAGGGTGGGGTTCCTGCTGGGGTGCCTCGCCAGCATGGGTGAGGAGCTGATGGCTATTTGCAGGCTGGCCACAGCTCCTATTGACCCAAGATCCCAGCAAGGCTGGCTGGAATCAGGTTTCTGGGATTTATTTATCTTCTATAACTGAAACTTTGTTGCCTTGAGCTGAAGGCTACAGCCAGCCTAGGCAGGCAGTTTCCTCCATCACTGGTGAAATGAAACCTCCTGTTTGCTTCAGCTCCATGGCTTCTATAATTGAAACTTTGTTGCCTTGAGCAGAGGCCCAGCCAGCCTAGGCAGGCAGTTTCCTCCATTGCTGGTGCAACGGAAGCCTTCTGTTTGCTCTAGCTTCATGGCTATAGGCTGCCATCTTGGCTGGCTTAATTTGCATACAGCTGCTCTAATTGGCTGGTGGGTGTGGATTGGCTGGTGGGTGTAGCTTAGGTGTCTTGGAGTGAGGGTAAATTTGCATATTACTCCTTTATTAAATTAGATTTGTTTATGTGGTATGTCACGTTTATTGATTTGCAAATATTATACCATCCTTGCATCGCCAGAATAAATCCCACTTGGACATGGTGTATGATCCTTCCAATGTAATGTTGGATCTGATTTCCTAGAATTTTGTTGAGGATTTTGGCATCTATGTCCCTGAGGGATATTTGCCTGTATTTCTCTCTTTGTACAGTATGTCCTTGGATTATATTGGAAATCTGTTCCTACAACACCACGTAATGTAATTTTTACCTTAAATTGGAACCCACTTACATAAGCACCTATGTCACTCACATGGAGCACATACACAGCAGTAATGAAATGAAATAGTAAAAATAATTTAAAAGAAAGACTGTCAAACTATAGCAGGAAGGCCGGGGAGGTTGAGGGGATGTGTAAGAGATCAACCGAAGGACTTTTATGCATGCATATAAGCATGAACACAAGATACTGGGGGATAGGGAAGGCTGGGGTAAGGTCATTGGGGGGGGGGAAGGAGACATATGTATTACTCTTTGTAATATTTTAAGCAACAAAACAAAATTAAAAAAAAAAAACAAAACAAAAAAGAAAGATAACAGCTTCTGACCTTGTGGTAAATAAATAATAAAAAACTTAATGCTCATATGGACATATGTCAAAATGATGGAACTTTTTTTTTTTTAAATAAATGGAAGATGGAGACTTAACCACAGAATGTAGTTGAGTTTGATGTAACCCGAGGACAGTCTGTATTGTCTTTATCTAGTTTTGGGATTAGGGTAATGCTGGCTTCATAGAATGAGCTGGAAAGTGTTCCTTCCTCTTGAATTTTTTGGAATAGTCTGAGTAAGATAAGTTTTAGTTCTTCTTTGAATGTTTGATAAAACCCCCCTGTGAAGCCTTCTAGTCCCAGGATTTTGTTTGTTGAATTTCTTTTTATTACTGCTTCAATTTCATCAGTAGTTATCATATTCAGATTTTATTTTTTATTCTTCCTGATTGAGTTTTGAAGGTTGTATTTTTCAGGAAATGTCCATTTCCCATAGGTTGACAAGTTTGTTGGAATAGAGTTGCTCCTAGTATTGTTTTATGATTCTTCATAATTCTGTGGGGTCTTTTTTTTATTTTGCCTCTTTCATTTCTGATTTTGTTTATATGGGTCCTCTTTCTTTGCTTATGTTATTTTATTTATGTATTTATTTTTTTCTTTATTGATTGAGGTATTTCTTTTTTTATTGATTAAGTTATTACATATGTGTCCTTATCCCCGCATTACCCCCTATACACCCAACTCATGCCCTCACTCCCTGTTGTCCGTGTCTATTGGTTAGGCCTATATGCTTGCATATAAGTCCTTTGGTTGATCTCTCCCCCTTACTTCCACTTTCCCCTACCTTCCCTCCGAGGCCCGACCATCTGATCAATGCTTCTCCATCTCTGGATCTATCCTTGTTCATCAATTTATGTTGTTCATTATATTCCACAAATGAGTGAGATCATGGGATATTTATCTTTCTCTGACTGGCTTATTTTGTTTAGCATAATGTTCTCCAGTTCCATCCATGCTGTTGCAAATGGTAAGAATTCCTTCTTTTTTACCACAGCATAGTATTCCATTGTGTAGATGTACCACTGGTTTTTAATCCACTCATCTATTTATGGGCACTTAGGCTGTTTCCAAATCTTAGCTATAGCAGATTGTGCTGCTATGAACATAGGGGTGCATATATCCTTTCTGATTGGTGTTTCTAGTATCTTGGGATATATTCTAAGTGGGATCACTGGATCAAATGGAAGTTCCATTTTTAACTTTTTGAGGAAACTCCATAATGTCTTCCACAGTGGCTGCACCAGTCTGCATCCCCACCAGCAGTGCACAAGGGTTCTTTTCTCCTTATATTCTTGCCAGCACTTGTCATTTGTTGATTTGTTGATGATAGCCATCCTGACAGCTGTGAGATGGTACCAAATTGTTGTTTTGATTTGCATCTCTCAGATGGTTAGTGACTTTGAGCATGTTTTCATATGACTCTTGGTCTTTCATATACCTCTTTTGAAAGTGTCTATTAGGTCTGTTTGTCCATTTTTTTGATTGGGTTGTTTATCTTTCTTTTGTTAAGTTGCATGAATTCCCTGTAAATGTTGGAGTTTAAACCATTATTGGTGATAACATTGGCAAATATGTTCACCCATGCAGTGGGCTCTCTTGTTGTTTTGTTGATGGTTTCTTTTGCTGTACAGAAGCCTTTTATTTTTATGTAGTTCCATTTGTTTATTTTCTCTTTAGTTTCCATTGCCCAGGGAGCTGTATCGATGAAGATATTGCTTTGGCATATGTCTGAAATTTTTCTGCCTGTCAATTTCTCTAATATTTCTATGGTTTCCTGTCTTTCATTTAAGTTCTTTATCCATTTTGAGTTAATTTTTGTGTATGGTGTAAGTTGGTGGTCTAGTTTTATTTTTTTCATGTATCTGTACAATTTCCCCAACACCATTTATTGAAGATTCTGTTTTGACTCCATTTTATGTTCTTGACTCCTTTGACAAATATTAATTGAGCATAGTGATTTGGGTCTATTTCTGGGTTCTCTATTATATTCCATTGGTCTATATATGGTATTTTTGTTCTTGTTCCAGTACCAGGCAGTTTAGAGAACAGTGACTTTATAATATAGCTTGATATCTCATATTGAGATCCCTCCTACTTTCTTCTTCTTTCTCAATATTGCTGCGGCTATTCATGGTATTTTTTTATTCTAGATGAATTTTTGGAGAGTTCTTTCTAGGTCTGTGAAAAAATGCCGTTGATATTTTAATGGGGATTTCATTGAATTTATAGATTGCTTTGAGTAGTATGGACATTTTAATAATGTTGATTCTACCAATCCATGAACATGGTATAGTCTTCCATCTGTTTATGTCTTCTTCTATCTCTTTTTTTCAGTGTCTTACAGTTTTCTGAATACAGGTCTTTTACCTCCTTAGTTAAGTTTATTTCTGGGTATCTTAATTATTTTGGTGCAATGGTAAATGGGATTGTTTTTTAAGTCTCTCTTTCTGTAATTTCACTATTGGTGTATAAAAATTTCATAGATTGCTTGGCACTAATTTTGTATCCTGCTACATTGCCAAATTCACTTATTAAGTCTAAATAATTTTTGATGGAGTCTTTAAGGTTTTCTATGTACAGTATCATGTTATCTGCCAATAATGACAGTTTTACATATTCTTTTGCAGTTAGGATACCTTTTATTTCTTCTTCTTGCCTAATTGCTATGGCTAGCTCTTCCCATATTATGTCAAACAGGAGTGGTGAAAGTGGGCATCTCTGTCTCATTCTAGTTCTTAGTTGAAATGGTTTTAGTTTTAGTCCATTGGATATGATATTGGCTGTAGGTTTGAAATATGAGGCTTTTATTATGTTGAGTTATGATCACTCTGTTCCCACTTTGCTGGGGGTTTTATCAAGAATGAGTGTTGGATTTTGTCATACACTTTTTCTGCATCAATTGAAATGACTATGTGATTTTTTAGGTCTCAATTTGTTTATGTGATATATCACATTTATTTATTTGCAGATATTGTACCATCCTTGCACCCCCGGGATAAATTCTACTTGATCACGATGTATCATCTTTCTGATATACTGCTGGATCCGATTTGCTAGAATTTTGTTGAGGATTTTGGTATCTATGTTTATGAGGGACATTGTCCTGTAATTCTCTTTTAGTGTGTTTTCTTTATCTGATTTTGGTATTAAGATAATGCTGGTTTCATGGAATGAGCTTGGAAGTATTCCTTCCTCTTGAATTTTTTGGAAGCGTCTGAGGATAGGTTTTAGTTCTTCTTTGTGTGTTTCGTAAAACTCTCCTGTGAAACTGTCTGGCCTCAGGCTTCTCTTTGCTGGAAGCTTTTTAATGACTTCTTCAATTTCCTCCATTGTTATCGGCCTATATTGAGATTTTTAGATTCTTCTTGATTGAATTTTGGAAGGTTGTATTTTTCTAGGATTATGTCTATTTCCTCTAGGTTGTCTAGTTTGTTAGAATAGAGTTGTTCGTGGTATTTTTTTATAGTCCTTTTTATTTCTGTGGGGTCTGTTGTTATTTTGCCTCTTTCATTTCTGATTTTGTTTATTGGGTCCTCTCTTTGCTTCTTGGTGAACCTGGCTAGAGTGTCATCAATCTTGTTTTTCCTTTCAAAGAACCAGCTCTAGGTTTCATTGATATTTTGTATTGTTATTTTTTCGGTCTCTATGTTATTTTTTTCCAATCTGATCTTTATTATCTCCTTCCTTCTGCTCACTTTGGCCTTTTCTTTTTGTGCTTTTTCTAATTCTTCTAGTTGCACAAGTAGATGGTTTATTACCCATTTTTCTTTTTCTTTTTCTTTTCTTTTTTTTTTTTTTTTTTTGAGATAGGACTGTAATGCTATGCACTTCCCTCTCAGGACTGCTTTCACTGTGTCCCATGTGTTTTGGGTTGTCGTGTTTTCATTGTCATTTGTTTTCAGGATTTTTTTATTTCTTCTTTGATATATTTGGTAACCCAAACATTGTTTAATAGCATGCTATTCAGCCTCCAAGTGTTTGCATTTTTGTGACTGTTTGTATTGTAGTTTATTTCTAATATTATGTCATTGTGATCTGAAAAGATGTTGATATGACATCAATCTTCTTGAATTTGAAAAGACTTGCCTGTGTCCCAATATGTGGTTTATTTTTGAAAATATTCCATGTGCACTTGAGAAGAATGTATATTCTGTAGCTTTGTGTTGGAATGTTCTGAAGATGTCGATTAAGTCAATCTAATCTAGTGAGTTGTTTAAGATTGCTGTTTCTTTTCTGATTTTTCATCTAGAGGATTTGTCTAATTATGTTAATGAGGTCTCCTACTGTGATTGTATTGCTGTCAGTCTCTCCCCTGATATCTTCCAGAAGTTTTTTTATGGATTTGGGTGCTCCTACTTTGGGTGCATATATGTTTACCTGAGATATATCCTCTTATTGTAATGGTCTCTTTAGAATTATGAAATAGCCTTTGTTATCTCTTGTTATGACCTTCACTTTGAGGTCTATTTTTTCAGATATAATTATTGCTACCCCAGCTTTTATTTCATTTCTATTTTCCTGAAAGATATTTTCCTTCTGTCCACTTTCAGTCTGTGTGAGTCTCTTTTTCTGAGGTGGGTCTCTTGAAAACAGCATATATATGGATCATGTTTTCTTATCTATTTAGTCACTATATGTTTTTTGATTGGATAATTTAGTCCTTTTATATTTAACTAGGGGCCCGGTGCACAAAATTCGTGCCCGGGAGTGGGGAGGGAGAGTGGGGGTCCCTCAGCCCAGCCTGCCCCCTCTCACAGTCTGGAAACCCTCAGGTAATGTCCTATGATGGCCCCAGTCTGCCAGGCGCCTTTTATGTGTGTGTGTGTGTGTGTGTGTGTGTGTGTGTGTGTGTGTGTTTGCGCCACTGGGGACCTGTCCCCAGCTGCATCTGAGGCTCGGAGCAGTCCTCCTGTGTGTGTCTATCTGTTGGGGGCCTGCCCCCAGGCTTGGAGCAGGCACCCCCCTCTATGTTGATCTCTCAAACTCTTGCCCTACCCTGCATGTTGTTCTCTTTTTTTGAGCTGTGGCTAGGGCTGGGTGCTGCCTGCCTCCCGAGCTTTCCTTCTGCCCATCTTCCTCCAGCCACCAGAAAGCAGGGAAACCCCACCTCATGGTCAGGCCAGCCTTTTCCTGCTCCCTGATCCCCCGGAAGGGACCTGGAGAGCCACTAAGCAGGCCCCCAGCCCCCAAGAGCTTGCTTTCCCACTCCCCAGTGCCCCCTAAAGGGCCTAGGGAGCCACCAAGCAGGCCGTCGACTCTTTCCCACTCACCAGTCCCCTGCTGCCTTTCTTTCCCACTCCCCGGTGCCGCCAAGGGGTTTGAGGAGCTGCCAAGCAGGACCCTGGCCACTTCAGCCTTGCTTTCCTGCTCCCTGGTGCCCCACAAAGGGCCTGGGCAGCCGCCAAGCAGGCCAAGACGCCCCCGCTACCTCTTTCCCACTCACCGGTACCCTGCTGCCTTGCTTTCCCACTCCCCAGTGCTCCTCAAAGGGCCTGGGAAGCCTCCAAGCAGACCCAGACCCCCACTGCCTCTTTCCTGCTCCCCGGTGCCCTGCAAGGGGCTTGGGAAGCTGCCAAGCAGGCCAAGATCCCCCGCCGCCTCTTTCCCGCTCCCCGATGCCCCTCAAAGGGCCTTGGCAGCCGGCAAGCAGGCCCCCGGTCCCCACCGCCTCTTTCCCACTCCCTGGTGTCCCGCAAAGGGCCTGGGCAGCCGCCAAGCAGGCCGCCAACCCTGCCGCCTCTTTCCCACTCATGGGTCCTGGGTCCTGCACTGTTCCACCCTGCAGCCGCTCTGTGCACTCGGGAGGTCCCTCAGCCCAGCCTGTGCCCTCTCACAGTCTGGGAGCCCTCGGGGAATGTCCACCTGCTGGCGTGCCTGACCAGCCTGGGTGAGGGGCTGATGGCTGTTTTCAGTCTGGCCAAGCCCCCCAGGAACGTCCCTCACCCCATTGGGTTGTGGCCAGCGTGGGTGACGGGCTGATTGGCACTTTCAGGCTTTAAGGCTGCCCACAGCTCCCACTGACCCAATGTCCCAGCAAGGCTGGCTGGACGCAGGTTCTGGGGTTTGTTTATCTTCTATAATTGATACTGTTCCTTTAAGCCAGCCTAACGAAGCCTCCTCTTTGCTTCACCTCGCGGTGTCTATAATAAGACAATGTTACTCTTAGGCCTGCTGTTTCCTTCAGCTCCGGAGGATTTTATGATTGTTATTTTGTTTCAAACTTGTGTTTCGCTAGAGCCAGTTTAAGCGGAGTGGGCGCAGTTTCACTTTCACTCCTGCTGCGATGGAAGCTGCCGTTTATTCAGGTCCATGAGTGGAGGCCTCCATGTTGGCTGGGCTAATTTGCATACAGCCACTCTGATTGGCTGGTGGGCGTGGCTTACCCCATCTCGGAGAAACGGTTAATTTCAATATTACGCTTTTATTAGTTAAGATGTTATTATTGATAGGTACTTGTTTGTAGTTATTTCTATTCTTTATGCTTTTGTTCCTTCTCCCATTCTATTTATTCTTTTAACAACCTTCCCTTTGGCATTTCTTGTATTGCTGGCTTGGTAGTGATAAACTCCCTTTGCTTTTTTTTTTTGTCTGCGAAGCTCCTGATTTCCTCTTCAAGTTTAATCAATAGCCTTGCTGGATAGAATATTCTTTCATTCAGTATTTTGCTTTCCATTACTTTGTATACTTCATTCCATTCCCTTCTGGTCTGATGTGTTTCTGTTGAGAAATCATTTGATATCTTATGGGAAATCCTTATAGGTAGTATAGGTAAAATTCACAGGGGTGTTTGGGTTTATCTCCCTCCAGTGTAGATATACAGCCCAGCACTCTCCCATCAGGCTCCTGTACAGAAGCCTTCCTGGGAGACAAAGTCCAAAAATCACAGATTTTGCACATATCCCCATTACTCTGTGTCACCAAATCAAGCTGGATGGGGCCAAAGATCAGCCCTGAATGGCACTCCAATCTCTCTGCATGGCTGGTCTTAGCAGGGCTGGGCCTAAATTCCCACCTCCATAAAAGCTATGACTCAGAAGGACAGAGCTAAAAGTCTGAGCCCTGTGCAGCTAACTTCCTGCACCACAGAACTCAGCAGTTTGTGGCAAGCAGAGTGGCTCAGCATGTGGCAGAGTGCTTTACAATAGAGATGGAGGAGACCAGTCTTTTTTCCCAAGTGACATAGTTTAGTCATTGTCTGGTCCTCTGCCAAAAGCCTCCACAGAAAATAGAGGGCTTCTTAAATTCACTACTGGGTTGAGCCAGCAGATCCCTTCACAGGACCTGAGTATGGCAGCATAACCTCTCTTGCCATCAGGGTCCAGCCTGTGAACTTCCCAGACTGGTCAGTTAACAATAAGTGTTCTTCCCTGGTAAGGGTATATTCTGATTTTCCCAAGTGGACTGAATCCTCACTGATTCCCATCACCAGTTGCTATACAGTCTCCTCTTCCCATTTCTGTTACTCTAGGTTCAGGATCCCTGTGTGGGGTTGAGACCTCATGCTCTTAACAGGAGGGAGTTTCATACCTGTGGTATCCATCCAGTTTTTCAGATGCAGGGTCCATCTCTTTCAGTGTCTCCACCATTCTTACAAGACTTTAAGTGGCTTTCTCTGTAATCTTTGGTTATAATATTTCAGATTACCTAACCTTCAATTGTTTTTCTGGTTGATTGCTCTGTAATTTAGATGTAAATTCGATTTGGGGCTGGGAGCAAGGGCTACAGCCTCCACCTACTCTGCAGCCATCTTGGAGACCACCCTTTCATTTGTTGCACTATGTTTCTCTCTCTCTCTCTCTCTCTCTCTCTCTCTCTCTCTCTCTCTCTCTCTCCCTCCCTCCCTCCTTCCCTTTCCTCCTTTTTTCTTCTTAAAGCAGGTCCTTTAACATTTCTTGCAATACTTATTTGGTGCTAATGAACTCCATTAGCTTTTTTTTTCCAGTATAAGGGGAATCTTTTTATTTCACCTTCAGTTTTAAATGATATCCTTCTAAGTAGAGTAATCTTGGTTGTAGATACTTGTTTTTCATCTCTTTGAATATTACATGCCAATTCATTCTTGCCAGAAATGTTTCAATTGAGTAATCAACTGATGGCCTTATGGGAGTTCTTTCATAGGTACCTATTTTTCTCTTCCTGCTTTAAAGATTCCCTCTTTGCCTTTAATGTTCACCATTTTAATTATGATGTGGTTTGGTGTGGACCTCTTTGGATTCATCTTCATTGGTGTGTTTTGTGCTTCCTAATCTGTGTAAATTTTTCCTTCACCGGATTAGGGAAATTTCCAGCCATTATTTCTGCAAACGGTTCTATATTCCTTGCTCACTCTCTTCTCCCTCTGGTATTTCTAGGATGTGGATGTTTTTATGCTTAACATTGTCCCAGAGGATTAGATGTTTCTCATTATTTTGAGTTCTCTTTTCTTTTTGATGCTCTGCTTTAGTGTTTACTGTTATCTTGTCCTCTAAATTGCTGATTTTATCCTCTGGTTCGTCTAATCTTCTGTTGGTTCCTAGTAGCATATTATTCATTTCTATTTAGTTCTTTATTTATGGTTTCTAGATCCGTTATAGAGGCCCAGTAAACTAGAGGCCCTGTTTACTAGATCTTCATTTAAGTTCTCATTTAGATCATCCACTCTTCCCCTAAGGTCCTTGAGCATTTTTATAACCATTGTTCTAAACTCATATTTTGGTTGATTCCATTTAATTGAATTCTTTTTTGGGGATTCCTCTTGTTCTTTCATTTGGGCATCTTTCTTTGTCTCCCCATTTTGTCTCTGTGTATTAAGTAGATCTGCTATTATTCCCAAACTTGTTATGATGGTTTTATAATGTAGGTGTCTTATTGGGCTCAGTGGCACAATCTTCCAGATTACTTGTGCTATATGCTTATGGAATGTTTTTTATGGGTTATGTGTACCCTTCTGTTGTAGTTGAGTCTTGAGTGCTATTGGATCTTTCATGGGTGGAGTTTATCCTTCTGGTTGGATGACTGTAAGGATAAACCTCAATCACTATGCATGAGTTGCTGTGCAGGGACTACCCTCCAAGGAAGAGTTGTTCTTAGCATGGTCTTTTGCATGGTCTTTTGCATGCTGGAATCCTTCTTTGGGTGTTCTGTTTGTGTGGCTAGTTGGTTCAAGCTCTGGTGTGCTCAGAATCCCACCACTGACTATGTTTGTTCTGGATTTACTTGAGCAGAGTTCAAATACAAGTTAGTGTCAGACATTGTGTGTGCCTTTCTGGAACTACCACATCACTCACTGTTTGAGGCTACACCTACTGAGCCAGGGTGTGCATGAAGGGGCATATATATATATATATATATATATATATATATATATATATATATATATAATGCAAATGAGATCAAGACTCTGTCATGGTCACGACCAGCTCAGGAGGAGGGGCTGGGTTTGACCCCCTGAAAGAACAACACACAGGCATGGCCTGAGCTTGAGAGATCGACACAGAGAGGTGTCTGCTCTGAGCCTCTGCTATGTGTCTGGGGGCAGGCCCCCAGCAAACACACGCACACACACATACACACGGGGCACCTGCTCCAAGCCTCCGGCCTCTATGGTGTGGCTGGTGGCAGGCCCCCATCAGACACACACACACACACACCACACTCAGAGCGCCCTCTTCCCTTCATTTAACTGAGCTCAGCTTGGCATATCCAAACAGTTTCCTATTGGGGTTGGTGCTGAGAAGCCCATAGGAGTGGGACAGGCACTTTTCCCCCTTCCAAGGATAGCTCAGGTGGAGCTCACAGGATTTAGCAGTGTCCCCTCCAATGATGTGGCCACATAACCTAGCACCCACCCATTTGATCCATGGACAAAAGTCTCACTGAGGGTAATGGTGCTATGAAAGTCACAACTCTGTGTGGCACTCTGATATCCTTGCATGACTGAACTCAGCAGGGCAGGGCCACAGTGTGTATGTCAGGCCAAGTAATTCAACAGGTCAGCAGGGAGGCACCATCTGTGCAATTTAGGTGGGGAAGAATGGTCTTTTTTTAAAGCTACACAGTTAAATCACTGTCTGAGTCTCCTCCAAGAGTTTCTTCAGAAAATGTTCACCCTAAAGGGTGTAGCCAGCAGACATTTGTGAAGGACTTGAGCATGGCAGAGTGGTGTCAGCAGTAGTTGGAAAACCAGCAGCTGATGCTGTAGCAATAGGAGTGCTCAATCCTGGGGAAGTGGTGTCTGGGTGTCTAGCAGACTCTCTTCTCTCCCAGTTGGACTGAATCCTCACTGATTTTCACCACCAGATACTATGCAGGCTCCTATTCCCATATCTGTTGCTCTAGGTTGGGGATCCGTACATAGATATTAGATCTCCATGCTTCTGGGATGGGGGGCGGGGGTTACAGCCCACATATTCCTTGGCTTTTCAGTCACTGCCTATGAGTGTGGAGCCAGCCATTTCCATATACCTGCTCTTTTTATCAGTCTCTTCTTTAAATCCTTGGTTATAATATTACAGTTCAGCTAGCCTTCAGTTGGTTATTCAGGTTGACTGCTGTAAACCCAGTTTAGTGCCAGGAACAGGTGAGTGTCATTTTTGCTCACTCTGCGGACATCTTGGAATCTCTTACATTTAAGTCTTTAATCTATTTTGAGTTTATTCTTATATGTGGTATAAGAATATGTTCTATTTTCATTTTTTGCATGTATATATCCAATTTTCCCTACTCCATTTATTGAACAGATTTGTTACTTGCTTCATTTGTCAAATATCAATTGACCCTATGGGCATGGGCTTATTTCTGGGTTCTCTACTCAGTTCCATTGATTTCTATGTCTGTTTTTATGCCAGCATCATGCTGTTTGGATTACTATGGGCTTATAGTATAGTTTGATATTATGTCTAGGCGCTTATCATCTTATATGCTTGCTAAATCTTTACAACTTTTTTTAGTTTCTTTTTACTTGTGGAGTTTAAAACTGGTCAATATGAATACTTTTAGCAATAATAATTATATTTTTTAAAACTATCAAAGTATTTAGTAATTATTGATTTAATTTTACATATTCTATACTGAAAATTTCCTATAAAGTTAATTTTAAGTGTTATATTGTACCATATTGCATACTTGAATTTTAATTTTTTCCTTGTATATAGAAATGTATTCCATATGTTACATATTTCAGATAAGAAAATGAAATGTTTTCATTGATAATTAAAAGTTTAGGATATACATCATACTTGCAAGAGTGTTTTCCTAAGTGGGGAGGGGATGGATTGGGGATTGTGTTGATAGTTTCAGAAATGGGTGGAGTTAATAAGGAAAGCTACTAAAAAAAGAGGTCTTGGAACAGAAAACACACACACACACACACACACACACACACAAAAAAAAAAAACCCCACAAAAAAACACAAAACAAAACAGGACAGCTTGGGCAGTGTTTCAATGGCAATCTTCCATTTTGGCTGGGTGAGAATGTACTAAGAGGTCTCTATGATGATATGCATAACAGATTCTGCCCTTGTACATCTACTTGCTTGGTGAGTAAAGATGCAATGCTTAGATCTTCAGAATTAACAAATGCTTTTGCAAGCAGGAGATTCATACCACTTCAGTGATGTTGAAGACTATCATGTGGAATTCTGTCAGCATGATTATTATATAAAAGCTACAAAAATATATGCTAATAATTATATTATTGTGTTTTAAAATGGAGTGATGAGTAGGAAGAATCTTAATGTAAAGTGAACAATAGATGACAGAAATTAAGCAACATATAAAATATATTTAGTTTGTTTTTGCTAATTTACCCACCAATAGGAAAGGAGCAAATACCTTGCTTTATTAGTATTTATTTATTGAGTATAGGCTGCCTTTCATAGCCTTTTGATACTCTTCCTCCCTCCCCCTCCTCCTCCCCTTCCTTCTCATCTTCCTCCACCTGCTCTTTTCTTTTATCATCCATACAAACAACAAGGCTTTAGAGTATGGCTATCTGCCCTTTTTAGAAACATTACTTTGCTGGATGTAAATCTGAATTCAATTCTACTTGTATTCCTTTTTAGTATTTTTCAGTTTTGCCAACCCAAATTTAAATTTTCATCTACACTGGAATGTCAGGTCAACAATCATGAACCATGACATGATCACCCTAGTTCAGAACCACAGAAGCTAATCTTATGCCAACTGCTAGAGAATAAATACCTTACCTTAAAAAAAATTAAACCAGAGTTTGGTAATTGATCATGGTGTAAGACAATAATCTTTTAATGTCAAAACTGTTGCAGAAAGATTTTAATTTTATTTTTATTCTGAAATGAAATTGTGGAAAAATACATTTGGAATAACTGTGACTAAAGGACAACTTCCAAATAACCTTGTGCTATATTTTGGGTGACCAAATTTTTCATGTTCTGTGGCCTGTTATAACCTTAAATAACTATTATGTTAAGTGCTTTAAATGTTACTTAATTCTGTATATCTGTTTTAAATAGCAGAAAATATATTACCTTTAACTTATTATCAAACATCATCATATTTGTATTATTAATTAATTAAGTTATAATTGATTATTTAATATTCTTAAATATTATAAAAACGATTCTTCAGTTACAAATAAAAAAACGTTCTTCACCTAATCTAACACCACATGTTTTGTAATTCTAAAGATTGGAGAAGAAAAGAACCAACTCTGCTATTTCAGATATTTCAGAGATCCTCAAGTCTCAAGATGGATCAGCTTTTAAAAAGAGTTCAAATGAAATTTCAGCTAATGAAGACCAATCCCCTTTAACTCCATCAAAGTCCCCTGATAAACCATTCACAAGAGAGTTACCAAGCAAAGAAATTCAAGATTTGCAGTCTGTTGTTTCTAAAAGAAAGCCAAGGGGTAGTGTTATCTCAAAGGTAAGGTGTAGTACAATAACTTGAGCACCATTTACTTTGGGTTGCTAGACTTCTTCAATATTTTGAATAAATGTTAATTGAAAACATCAATGTTTTTTTACAAAAAGGGAATTAAAAGTTTACTTTTTAATATTGTCAGTTTCATATTTATGATGTTTAAAGTAATATTTGGGAATCAAAGTAATATTTTAACAAAAGAATCTAATCTGTATTGACAAAGAAGTGTTTTAAATTAGAGTTTTAATGATAAATTAAAAGACCAACAATTCTTAATTGAAACAGAAAATAATTTTATTTTAGATTCAGAAACAGAATTTTACACATTAAGGTAATTATAAAAGCATAGTCATTTTTGAAATAATTTTGTATACCTTATATAAGTCCTACAAAATTATCAGGATTGCTCTTGCTAAAATGATACTCATTAGGAAATCCTTAGAGCAATGTGCAGGGAAAATACAAATAAAAAAACAACATATTTGACAAATATTCATAACATACTTTCATCATAAAAATTATTGAAGTGGACTTGTGGCTGGAGAAAATAATTTCATAAGACATCTGAGTGCTAGAAATTGATGCAGACTAAAATATAATCTAAACTAGAATTATAATAAGTAATTATTTATTGATTATAATTATTAATTGCTTGGGTTCTCTTCACATTATTACATGTTCCCAAATGCTTCTCAGATCTATGAATTGTTCTCATTTTTAAATTTGATACATTCAGGAAATAAAAGTAAACTGTTTCTGCAATGACATTGTAGATATGAATAAAATAATTTTCTCTCTCTAAAAGAAGAGAATTAGAATTTGAAGATATATCATTTGTAATCATCATACCTTTTGTTATTAAGGCTAATATTTTAGAAGAGAAATTACAAAGTAAAAATGAAAAACAAACTTACCAAGAAGAAAGAGAATTTCAAGGTAAAAATATTTTTGTTTTATAAGATAAAAATATGAGTGATTATGTGTTCCCCTGGTATAATCCTATAAATAAAAACCTAATATGCTGTGTTTGGTTGTCTGGTTGGGTGTTCAACCAATCAAAGAGTAATGTGCTAACGATGTGCTAATGTCACTCAACTGCTCGCTATGATGTGCATTGACTACTAGAGGGCATACGCTCCAACTGGTAGGTTAGCTTGCTGCTGGGGTCTGGCCTATCTGAAATGAGAGAGAGAAGCTGGACATGCCCTGGAGCCCTCCTGCAGTCGCTCTGAAAATATGAGGGTAGAGTCAAAGATTATTTTCTAACAGATCTCTAAGGTCACACCTATTCCCCATGTACATTGGGCATCCTTTGTTTAATTTTTACTTTAAAAAAATATTTCCAATTACAGCTGATAGTCAATATTATATTAGTTTCAGGTGTACAACATAATGATTAGACATTTAGATAACTTATGTAGTGATCCCCCCAATAAGTCTAGTATCCATCTTGACACCATACATAGTTATTAGAATACTAGAGGCCAGGGCCATGAAATTCATTTGCAGTTATGTTCCCTAGGCCTGGCCTGTGATCAGGGCTATCTTCCCAGGCTGCCTGCAGCTATCCCTGCCACCCACCCCCAGTTCCCAATTCACCATCGGGTGATGGGATCCTATTGGCCAGGGGGAGGGACTGAGATGTCAGCTTCCCCCCTGCCCACTTACCATCCTTGACCCCACTGCATGTCGCCTTCTGTGTGTGGGGTGACCATTAAGGCAGGGGCCTTGACTGGCACCGTCCATGTCCCCCACCACCTATTTCAGCACCCCATTCACCTTTGGGTGATGGAAGCCTTGTGGCCAGGAAAAGGGACTGAGAGATGGTCAGTGCGCCTCATAGTGACTGGTCAAGCGGTCGTTCTGCTGTTAGGGTCAATTTGCATATTACCCTTTTATTGTATAGGATTATTGACTATTCCTTATGCTATATTTTATATCCCTGTGACGATTTTATAAATGCCAATTTGTACTTCTTAATCTTTTCACCCTTTTCACCTAACCCCTAACCCCAAATCTGTCTGACAATCATTAGTTTGTTCTCTGTATCTGAGTTTGTTTCTGTTCTGTTTGTTTATTTTGTACTAGAGGTCCAGTGTACAAAATTTGTGCATGGGGGGGGGGGTGTCTTTCAACCTGGCCTGCACCCTCTCCAATTCATAACCCCTCAGGGGATGCCCAACTGCCTCTCAAAATCTAGGACTGCTAGCTCCTAACCACTCACCTGCCTGTCTGCCTGACCACCCCTAACCTCTCTGCCTGCCTGCCTGATCACTCCTAACCACCTCTGCTTGGCTGATCGCCCCTAACCACCTCTGCTTGCCTGCCTGATTGCCCCTAACTGCTCCCCTGCTGGCCTGGTTGCCCCTAACTGCTCCTCTGCTGGTCTGATCTCCCCTAACCGCCTGTCTCACCCTGCACCCAGGACCCAAGATTTCCTCCTCCAGCTGGTTGCAGGCACCTGGGACCCGGGCTTCCCTCTCTCTGGCCAGCCACAGGCACCCAGCACCCAGTCCGGCTTTGCCTGGGTTGGGTACAGCCACAGGAAACTGTGGGCAGGTGACTTTACCCAGGCTGCAGCTGCAGGCACCTGGGACTGAGGCATGGGCAGCTTGTCCCTCTCCTGGACTGCATCCTGGCTGGTCCCCATTCCTCTCTCATGAGCTCATTTGTGCCTGGCTGGTCTCCATTCCTATCTCCCCAGTGTTGAGTGTCTGAGCCATTATGGTGTGATGGCATGAGGACTGTGATGACCATTTGCGTAGTAGGTCTTTATTATATAGGATTTTAGATTCCACAAATAATTGAAATCATATGGTAGTTGTCTTTCTTCATTTGATTTATTTCACTTAGCATAATACCCTCTAGGTCCATCTATATTGTCGCTAGTGTTAAAATTTCATTATTTTTTACTATGGCTGAATAATATTACTTTTATTATGGTCACAATGTTTTCTTTTGTTCAAAATTTATTATGAATTTTCGATCAGCACTTGAGATAAATTTTATCAATCAACTTATTTTTTTATTGTGATAAAATATACATAATATTAAATTTGCCATTGTAATAATCTTTATGCATACGATTCATTGGCATTAATTATATTCACAGTATAGTTCAACCATCACTACATCAATTTCCACAACTTTACACCACCCCAAAAAGAAACGTATTAAACATATATCATCCCTTCCTGCCTCCATCCAGCTTTTGATAACTTCTAATTTGTTGCTTTCAGTTTCGATGAACATGCCTATTCTTTGGAGTCATATAATAATTCTCCTTTTCTGTGTGGACTATTCACTTAGTTGTAGGTTTATCTGCATTGTAGCATGTATCATAATTTCATTACTTTTAATGTTGAATTTTATTTCATTGTATGTAAATTTTCTTTATTCATTCATCTGCTGATGAACATTTGGGTTGTTTCCACCTTTTGCATATAGGAAAAAATGGTGCTATTTCAATCTACATTTTCAATAGTTTTGAGTAAAAGTGTAATTGTTAGTTTATATGCTAACTAGGGGCCCGGTGCACAAAAATTTGTGCACTCGGGGTGGAGGAATTCCCTCAGCCCGGCCTGTGCCCTCTCACAGTCTGGGACCCCTCAGTGGATGTCCTATGATGGCCCCAGTCTGCCAGGCGCCTTTTGTGTGTGTGTGTGTGTGTGTGTGTGTGTGGCCACTGGGGACCTGCCCCCAGCTGCATCTGAGGCTCGGAGCAGTCCTCCTGTGTGTGTCTACCTGCTGGGGACCTCAGTCTGCCAGGCGCCTTTTGTGTGTGTGTGTGTGTGGCCACTGGGGACCTGCCCCCAGCTGCATCTGAGGCTCGGAGCAGTCCTCCTGTGTGTGTCTACCTGCTGGGGACCTCAGTCTGCCAGGCGCCTTTTGTGTGTGTGTGTGTGTGGCCACTGGGGACCTGCCCCCAGCTGCATCTGAGGCTCGGAGGAGTCCTCCTGTGTGTGTCTACCTGCTGGGGACCTGCCACCAGGCACACTGTGGAGGCTTGGAGCAGGCAACCCTCTATGTTGATCTCTCAGACTCTTGCCCTCCCTGCATGCTGTTCTCTTTTTTGAGCTGTGGCCAGGGCTGGGTGCTGCCTGCCTCCCAAGCTTGCCTACTGCCCATCTTCCTCCAGCCACCAGAAAGCAGGGAAAACCCCGCCTCGTGGTCAGGCCAGCCTTTTCCTGCTCCCTGATCCCCGGAAGGGACCTGGGAAGCCACCAAGCAGGCCGCCGACTCTTTCTCACTCACCCATCCCCTGCTGCCTTCCTTTCCCACTTCCTGGTGCTGCCAAGGGGTCTGGGGAGCTGCCAAGCAGGACCCCAGCCCCTACAGCCTTGCTTTCCCACTCCCCGGTGCCCCGCAAAGGGCCTGGGAAGCCCACCAAGCAGGCCACTGACCCCCCTGCTGCCTCTTTCCCACTCCCCGGCCTGCCACCTTGCTTTCCCACTTCCTGGTGCCCTGCAAGGGGCCTGGGAAGCCCACCAAGCAGGCCA